>VWPW01029448.1:204650-416607 GCA_013389825.1 Crypturellus undulatus
CGCCGCAGCCGCAGCCGCGGCGGAGGCGGCTCCCGCGGGGCGAGGGGGCGGCCGCGCGCGGTCACCCGCCGCCGCTCGGGCCGCCAGTGGAGAGCTGAGGCGGAGAAGCGCCTTCCTCGAGGCTCCCTGCGCGGCAGTGCGGAGCCACGGAGTCCCCCTTCCCCTCCTGCCACCTGCTCACAGGCTCCACTACGAGCCGTGATACACTAGCTACAGTACTGTACTACACACTTTGCACCACGCTCTTGCTCTGTATTGCAATACTATATGTTCCCCCACTAAGCTACTGCCAAAGTAGTCAAAGACGCTGAAAGTTGCTCCATCGGTGAAACATCAGAACCTTGGAAAACATCAGAAACATCAGAAGTGCTTGGTCCACAAGTCTCTTGAGGAGCAGAGGTCTGTGCTCCTCTGTCAGTACGAGGACATCTTGCCTTGAGGCTCGTGTGTCCGGTGGGTGACACCTGCCCATCCTGCCACCAGAGAAATCACTGCCCACCTGGTCCAGCAGCACGTGCTGTGAGCTCTGAAATCCACACCAGGAGGAGAACAGGCGCCACTTGACTTGCCGGGCTGGTTTTGCCTAGAGTTAGTAGAGCCAGTAAGTCCAAATGTGAAGCATTTCTTCCTTTAGTGGGGGTACAGGCCTAAGGTTTTGTGGGGATGTTTCTGTGGTCTTGTTCTTTGTGTTTTAGGAAAACTGTCTATGAGACCAAAACTGAGGACGCAGCCTGTAGAGGAGCCACAGGCAGGACACGCAACGTGACAACTCCAAAACTCTGTTTGCTGTTTCTGGCCACACTGAAGTGGATATTGAGTCCTTTGCCCAGGCCTTCCCCTAAGAGGTCAACTTTGGAAAATCAGTGCATTTCAGAAGTTTTTCCTTTCAAGCTATAGGAGTAGACAGTGGGGCATTGGTGAGTTTTTATCATCTATGTGAAATTAAGTTTGAAACTTGCATCTTAGTTTCAAGTCGCCAAGTGACCCAAGATAATGAACAGTGTAAGGAAGATGCATAAGCCATAAGAGCACAGACGTGGCGAGTCTCAGTTCGAAGAGCAGGTCTGCTCCACCCCAGTACACTCCTGGCTTCCAGCATGGCTGGCAGAGTTAGCAGGTGCCTCTAACAAGTGTGTCAGTGGGTTCACATAGCATGTGATGGCAATTAGGGCTTCTCACAGCAGACATAACTCAGAAGGGCTTTATGTCCTACTTCATATTGGTTTCAGGGGAGCCAAGCCACACAGGATCACTGATCCTTGTCCTGCTTCCAGGTTTTGCCCCACTTTTCAGTATGTTACAAGAGCTATAGCTGCAAAGGCGGTTAGGGCACAATTGTATTTTTCCTCTTTGGGGCTGCTCCATACGGAGGAAAGGTACGTCCAATACTTCTTCAGGATTTAGGTCTTAATATCTAAAGATATCTAACTCTGTTAAGTGCATTTGCAAAAATGTGGCAAGTTTCTGTCCATTCTAATAGCAACATAATTTATATTAGTACATATAGCGTATTGCTTCTTTGAGATTTATCTTTACACAGATGTTTACTGGTTTAATTAAAATATTTTAAATCCTTGTGGGGGACTTCTTTCTTCAATTTAAAAATAGTTTAGTGCTGTTCAGTTTAAAGCATTCCTCATCAATTTTAGATATCCTAAAGTGGTCCTAGTTGAATGAAAGTGCTCATGTAGAATGTTTGCACCAGTTTTAAATACATTGATTTTTTTTTAAAGATCATACCACCACAGATCCTTTCTGCTTAATGTAGACTATATGTAAGTCAATATCTGCATCTCAGTCCTTTCGAAACAACAGATATAACTATATCCAGAAGCCTCATGTCTTGAACCAACCAAGGACTATCTTCTGAGAAGCTGCATTATGGAATGCCATTTTCCAGTTCTTTCACTAGGAAAATAATAATTGTGCACTTGACAGAACAGGTTATTTCTTGGTGGAAGCAAAAAAATTGCGTGATTTTTTTCTTCCAGGAATCCAAAAGGAAGTTTATCCAGAGGAATGCCTAGTTTCGCTATTCCTCTCTGCAAAGAAGTAATCACCAGTGAATACTAATCTACTATTAAAAAGAGATTTTGTGTTACACTCTTCCCTTTATCCACATTTATACTAATTTGCCATTTCATAAAGTTGATATTCTCAGTTCTCACTACTCTAGACTTGCTGAAAGAACAAAATAGACTCTAACTTATTATGGAATATATGTAAATATTATCATATATTTTCTACCATGGAGGTCTTTCTGGTCATCTTTTCATAGTCTGGGTAAGTGTTTGTGGGAGAAATGTATCATTTTGTTGTCTGTGTTGTATTTTTGCTATGTGATTTATCTTTAACTGGATGTCAAAAATGTAAACTGTTTCTGAGCATAAATGTGACTTTGGAAAGTAGTCTTTGCTCCTGGCATTCTCCAGATTTTCATTTTGTCAGCCCAATAATACTGCTATATATTTTCCCTGCCACACACAATTGTTATGTATCATTGTAGCTCATTGTAGCTCCTAAAAATGTCAGATGTTTTAGACAAAAATTAGAAAGTTGCGGCCTGAAGTTGTCTCAGACTATAAGCTAGTTACAAAATGTGAAATAAAATAAGTTTTGCATGGCTTTGTAACAGTAGTCTCTCTATTTTTTTTTTTTTTGTAGTTACACTGGCATATGACAGTAGGAAAACAAGTAACCAGGAATCAAAGTAGTAGCCTTTCTGCCTCAGCAATCTCTAAAGAGCAGGATCTTCCTCTGATCTGAATTTTCATTCTCTTCATTTATATCAGTAACATAGGCCTGATTTTTTTTTGTTTTGGGTTATCTATGCAAGGTAGGTTATGACAGTTAATCTGATTTATTTCTAGAATGATTGGTTAAACTGTATTAAACATTGTGTATTGACTTAAGTCTCATTAAAATAATCTTATTTCAAATTAATTCTTTTTGGAAGTGAAATGCATGCCTAAGCATATTGATTGTTATAGTTTATATGCAATAAGTCACTGTTGAAGAGAGTTCTGCCATACTCAGTTTCAAAGCAACAGCTATGTTCAAGGATGGATTTTTAAAACTTTTTTAATGTTTTCTTCCAATTCTATGTGTAATAAAAATAACTGCATTTTGTGTTTATTTTATAAAGAAAATTGTATTTTCTAATACATTTCTAATGTTTGTGTTGCAGGGTAAGACCAGGAATCACATTGCTACTGGAAGATTTACTCTCTAGTTGGGTATTTGTTTTCATTCTTAAGAAATAAGGTTGCTTCCCAGAAATACATCCACACTCTTTGTTTTCTGTTTTGATTTTTTAAAGAGATTTACCTTTAATTGGTTGCAGAAATTGAAATTCTTCATGAACATGAATAAAATTCCAAAAGACAGAGCTTCCTTTTTCTGACATCTCTTGAATTTTTTGTATGCCAGCAAAACAGAAGAGGAAATCATGTATCTGCTATGCTTGTTGCTTATATTATCACACATTTCTACAGGAACAAAGGAGCCTTTGAACTAAAATACACCTTCTCTTACATAGCTCCCTATTTTCAATTGTCTCAGATTGTCAGTTGACTATTTTCCCAGTACCCATCATGCCAAAGTTAGGATGTCTCTATTGCTTCCATTTCTACCAAATTTTGATTTATTAAAGACAGTTTTATATATTTTTGAGTCAACTCATGCGTAAGTGCAATTGCATGAATGAAAGTATGTTTCCCTGTCTACCAATTTTCCTGTTTACCTATAATGAACATGTACAAAAATTTTCTTTCTTTCCTTTAAGAATGGGGAGTCTATATTTTCTCCTGAAACAGAAGTTTATTTACCTAATGACATTTGCTGTTTAACCTTCATCTCACTGCTTCAATAGCACTGTTTTTTTACCTAGAAATTGAAGCTGAATTGAGGAGAGGATTATTTTGTTTTCCATAGTTTTCCAGCCCTTTCTCCCACTAAAAATCTCTCAATTCATCTGATTCTCAACTGTGTTGGTATTTTGGGTATATTAATTTTCTATAGCCCTTAATGGGGTTGTTATGCTGTGAACCATCAGAGACCTGTTTTGAAAAGTCTGATCTGAGCAGACAGGACAAAAAAAAGGAGAAAAAAAGGGGATCAAAACTGGTTATAAATAAGTGAAATCACTTCAGTGAAATATAAGTGAATATATCACATATATAAGTGAAATCACTTTCATTTTGAAAATAGTTTTGTCATCTATGTAGCCAGTAAGTCAGTTGAGAGAGAAAAAGAGAAGATCGGCCCGATAGAAAGAAAGATCTGCTTTCAAAGGACGGCATGTGTCATGTCAGCCTTGGTTCTAAGATAGGTGGGATGGATAACCTTGTGCTTGTTGTTCTGTAAAGATCGAAGAGTCGATTTTGTCAACTAGTTCTGAAGAGATATTTTGTTTTAGGCAATTAAAGGTAAATCCTGCTTTCTGAAACACACTCAAGAAGCCTTAGCAGAGCTAAGAACTAAACCTGGGTCTCTTGATTCTCATTCAGTATCACAATTTCAAAGCCATCCAGCCTCTACACTTGCACCCCTATTCTATTTTCTTATTGTTTAGTGTAAGCACAAAGAGCATAGGACTTTACCTCACCACTTTTTGTATTCTGTTGGTAAAGGAAATGATCTGTTACACTTGTCTGGTATAATATAGTGCACAATATGTTAGCAAAATGAAAAAACTACTCTTGCTATTCCTCTCCTGAAACCATTCTGACTATTTGTGTGACAGGAATGGAAAGGCTGGAATGCAAGAAACTATTTTCATTCATGACCCAAACTAATATTTGAACTTATATTTTTGAAAAATGAAAGATTAATTCCTTTATCCTCATAACCCTTTGACTAATTCTGTTCAAGAGCCAGAGGAAAATAGTTGGCTTATATCATTAAAGGGAGCTATCACAATGCCCTGCTCATGTTGCATTCAGGTGCTGTTATCTCGGTCCTTCAGCTTGTTTGTAAAACCACTGCCTAGTTTTGTCACAGCTGCAAAGGCAAGATGGGCTGTGGAGAAAGCACTGAGCTGGGATTCAGGTTATTCTGAAGTTGTAGTGGCGAGTGTCCCATGGATTTGCCGCAGCACGAGGGCTAACTAATTTCATTTCTTTGTCTCTTTGTCTCACATGAAAATGGGCTGAGGAAACTCCCTTACATACTTCTCAGGAGAAAAGCAAAAGTTAATTAGTCAATGATTTATAATGCATTTAATTTTGTTATGCAGCTTATAGTCTTTTGTTTAAGTTCATGCAAAGCGGTTATGAATGGATGAAGATGCATAAAAAATAGTTTGCAATCTTCTGACAATACCAGCAATAATAGCCAATACTTCACAGGGTCTTTAAAATGAGTTGAAATATGCGCCTGGGGAAGACATAGACCTGGTGAATAAAACTAGTTAACAACATAAATGCAAGTTTTCATAAGGAAAGAGCTCAAATTTCATCCTTCACAACCTGTTTTCATTAGTGTTTTCTGAAAGACGATGTCCACTGTTTTCCTTTAAAGTTCAGCGTGATGACACAGGATCGGTTGGAATATGCCACTAGTCTTGCTGAATGTATTGGAGACTCCTTTGGGGTTACTGGACTGTGAGTCTGCCTCTTTTAATTCATGCTGTAGAACACAGGATATGTAATCATTATCTAAGATTTAAATCCAGATGTGACTTTAGTGTTTATAAGTGTAACCCAGTTGGACAAAGCCATGGGCAAGTGCTCGATGCAGATCTCCCAACCTGTAGGTTGGGATAAATAAGAAAAATTTCTTGCAAAAGCTTCTCAGATAGAGCCTTAGGGAAAAAAAGTAAAAAACAGAAAGTGACAATACTTGAGATTTTGCTTAACCCTGAAGATTTATTGTTTGGAATGTAGACTGCATATTTGTATCATATGCTGATGTCAGAAACAAGGACTGAAGAGGGACTGAGGAAACAAGGAGGTTTCCTGAGGATTAAGAGTCCCTGAGGCTAAATGGTCTCAATTGCAGCCAGGGGGCATTGATTTCAAAGGCATTTTAAATATTCTGTGTTTCATTCTTTATTGCTTACATTAACATGATGGCTGGAAGCTTCATCTATATTCTTAAGGATAAATGGGAAACAAAACCCAAATCCTTGACATATGAGGCTTTTTCTTCTTATTTAAAACAATGAATGCAGATTTCCACCTTCTGAAGTATATAAGAAGTTTCTACAGAACTATCATCCTGGATATTTTCTAAAAAGAATTCTTATATTGTCTCACAGCATTTTAAATTGACCCGTTCTGTGGGTAAACCGGCTAAGAAATTCAAGCAAAAGATTAGCTGCTGATTCAGTATAAAATGTCAGCCCTCTCACTTTTTCTGTTGATAAATTTTCCAGGAAAAAGTAGATGGGGAGGGTCACACACAGCTCAGCATGGTTGGTCTATCTCCTTTTAACATTAAGATTTAATGAAAAACTCCAAGGTTTTTCCTAGATTGACTTGTCTGCTAAGCCTCAACATGACAGAAACTAGCTTCCTTTACTCATTCAATTTTCTGCTGCTTTCTTCTTATGTGTGCTGTTGAGATTTTTTTGTCTGCTCTCCCTAACAACCTCTGTCTTAGATGACCTGTAATTTGCTGATTTCATGTTAGAGGAGCTAAATAACATCTGTGCACTAGCCAAAAGGAAAAGGTGTTTTCTTCCAGAGAGCATTCCACATATATGGCTGACGTAAGGAGAATGAATTGCCTCCTTGAAGTTCTTTATTCTGCGGCTTATGTGGCATGTATCACCTCATCTTGCTTTCAAGGATAGCTTCTTCTGATGTCCACAGATCCTTCTTTTCCTTGTCATGGCAAGCAAAGCTTCTTGCGGGTTACATGTATGCAGGTTGGTCTGGCAGTATGTGTGTGGACTGAGCAGGTAGCTGGTACATCTTAATGTGTAAGGGGCAGAACTGTAACTGCCTTTTATCAGAGACCTAGAAATGAGTATATTTCTCTGCTGGCAAACTACTGACTTTCAAGAAAAGTCTAGGCATGTAGCGTCTTTGAGGCATGAGGCCATGATTCAGATCTGTTGGAATTTGGAACATTTTTAAAAGTTGTGAGAAAAGGACAGATGTGTCAATAGAAAGCCTTATTATCAGGAATTTCTTTTCTTTGGAAAGTTCAGGTTAGAACTGAACTTAGCTTAAGTGCTTCTGTGTGGAACTGCTTAGTAATGTGCCCACTTTGTTTTTGTATGACAGGCAAATGCTGACTAGAATTGGAGATAGAACCTGATGGCCCAGTGGGAATTTAAAACAAGCCAAAGTTAGTGATTGCTTGATTAGATGCTTTACTGACAACCAATTTCACTCTGACCAGATAACGCGCTTATGCTTTTTAAAAAAAAGAAAAAATTATTATTATTTCTACTGCTATCATGTGATTCAGAAGCAAAAATCTGGTTAAGTGAAAAGAGCAAAGTACCAATGAGTCAACCATGAATGATGGTGAGGTGCTCTTCAATTGCAATATCTCAGGGTTGGAAGATAGAAAAATATCATGTAAGTTGGAAATAACTGTCCAGATTGAGGCATCATCATGCCTCAGTAACATAAAAGCTGACCCACTGAATTATCTGCCAGCCTAGGTATAGTGGCTGTTTGAGGGAATTCATTTAGGGCAAGATACATCTCTTCAATAAAAGTCAAAATAGAGCATGAACACTTCAGTTACTATAACAGAAGGTAAGGAGAATTAAGCAATGCATTGCTCTTGTCTCTTGTCTTCATTCGAGGTGAATTTCATCTGTCATATGAAAGTTGTTGAGGTGGAATGTGGCTGTGCGTATTTGAGGTAAGTCATTGCACTAGCATCTTTCTATTTAATGGTGAAGTTACACATCTAGTTTAGAATCTAAGTCTGTCAGTATCTTAAAGGATCAAAAAGAATCTCAAAAAACTTATTTTGATCTAGTGTGCAGTAATAATTAATTGTGCTTTTCTTTTGGTATCCTCATAATACAAAGGACAAGACAATATTAGAGGGCAAAGTTGTATTTATACCAGACGTTAATTATTCCTGCATTGAGTAGAGTTGATTAACTAGACAAAAACAAATGGAGTTACACTTGTGGAAGTGGTTCAGAATTATTTTTTAACTCAGTATGATGATTAACTCAAGCTAAAAGAAGAAACTTTGGCAGACTTTGTGTTACTGATATGGGTGGTATGGCTAAAAGCGGAACATTGAATGAAGAATTCAAGAAGCAATTTGGAACATACCGTTGTGGCACTCTGTTTAAAACTAACAAAAAGTAAAGGGGAGAAGTCAGAGGAACCAGCTAGGTAAAATGAAGTTTGGGTGCCAGTAGATGGGAGGTAAATGGGTTATAAAGGATGTGAATTGAAATTAGAGGAAGGGAAGAGGTGACCAAAGTTTGTTTAAAATTTTATTTTAGTTTTAAATTTTAAAAGAAGCCTTCCTCTTACCTAAAAATCCTCCTGTTCCTCCTTGTTTGTTCCTTCTTTCTAAAGTCCAGGTTGGAGGTATCTGTATTTTCTTAATGTCCCATTAATTAGTGACTAGAAAATTTACTCTTTGTTATCTCTTTCTACTACATTTAGTGTCTATGTATGTCTTGGTTTTGCCTTCTTTTTTTACTTATTGCCCCCTTTGCAATGAGAAGGTCCTTGAACTCTCACTCAAAGGAGATAAGGACCTTTTGCTTCTTCCTTCTTTTAACTGGGAAATCGTTTCATTTATAGAATTCAAAATGGGGGAAGAACTTGTTAAAATTTTGTATTTTATTTTATTTTATTTTATTTTATTTTATTTTATTTTATTTTATCTTATTATTTGACACCAACTTCACACCAATTTCACATTAAAACTATCTGGGTGTTTAGAGTCTTATTATCATTATACTTTTCAGGCTCACCATCCTAAACTTCTACAAATTATCTACTAACCAAGCAGCTATTCGACCTGACCCAGTTAGATCAGCTCCTAAGGCGTCTGAGATGGAGATTAAAGCATACTGCAAACCAGATGGTATTCTTTGAAGAGTGGACAGGCTGTTGACCAAATCTATCTGAATTTACAACATTGAGATCTGAAATTGCCTGAAATTAATGAGAAGCAGGAGAAAGCCCTGCTGAGGGCTAGGAGACATTGATTTTGTGTGCTCTGTTTATCTTTATGAATATTTAAAAGGGATGACTGTGTGACCGTTGGTTGTTGGGAGGAGGCTGTCCTGCGGTGCCTGCTTTGGGTATATGCAAGATTAAGGTGCTTTCATGGAACTGTAGTGAGATGCTTGGCACTTCATGAGCAGTCCACAAGCATGCTAGGCCTATATGTTCTTAAAGCAGAGACAAAACAAGAAGAAAGAGAAATGGCGAGATGAAATCTAGTGTAAGTCTGAAGGGAAGTCACAATTATGAACATTTTCTCTTTGGGCTGTCGTATAACTTTGGGGTAGCGTGGTAGTAACCTAGCATTTGCGTTTGAGAAGCTGCTGTTGATGGCAGGAAGTGAAGTTAAATTTTTGGATGTTTCCTTGAGATCTGGAGAAAAAAAGGATATAGAAAATGAACATTTTCAGAGCATTCACTCCAAAGCAATGTTTGCCTAGCCATAATTCCTATAAACTGCACTCAATCTCCAATATGCTTTTGTGTGTCTATCACAGGCTTGGCTCAGTCATCTCAAAGTCTTCCCTGCCAACCTTTGGGACAGCTTGGACACCTTTGCAATCAGTTGTTTAGTAACTGTGATTCTCTTTTCTTAACTTCACACTCTTTTCTGTCCTCCTTTTTATCATAGGAATTCCCTTCATTCCTTAGTTTCCCTCTCAGGCAAATTTTTTCCTCTGTACAAACTTCCATAATCTCCCAAGGATTTCCTTTATTCTCTCAATCTTTATAGCCATGTTAGCCAGTTGTGAGTGTCACTGAACACCAAGCTTATTCTAGGCATTTCTAGTGCTGTCACTGTAAGACCAAGACATCTACTTTGCCATCTCTGCCATGCTGCAATTGATCATGTACCAAACATGAAACCTTTTTTTTTTATCTTTCTACTTTTCCTCACCTTACTAATTTTAGAAAGCTGTTTTAAAGGCTTCCTCAGAGACCTTAGAAGTCTTTTCTTAGCTTTTCTTCTATGTTTTGAGTCATGATGTATTAGTCCTGTCTGGCTCTCATACTGTTATATAAGTGATTACTTTCCACTTTGCCATTCCACTTTCTCATTTATGATTATGGAGGCTGCCTTGTGTCACAGACCATGGGACTAAGCGGATGAGGCTGCCGGAGTATAATCTAATGAGCCTAGCAGAGTGGCAGCAGTTTTACTTCTTTGTGCAGCCGTAATTCAAACTGTGTCCCTGAAACACGACAAAAGAATGATCAGATATGTGAGCAGAGGGGTTAGGGAGAGTGTTGTGAGATATGCTCTCATTCATGACAATAAGGTCTTCTGTTCTGTGAGGCTGGAAAGGCAAAAAGAGAAAGGAAAATGCAGTCGCGCACTTTAGTGCTACAGTGCTTTCCAGTTTTTGTAACTCCTGCAGAGATACTCAAAGTTCACTACACCGTTAGCATTATTTGCAATGAGTTTTGGCAATTATGGGGTAATAGCGCCAATGTCCCCTAACCTGCACTTTGCTCTGTGTTGACTACTTATACTTCTAATAGTATAGTAATAAAACTCAGTTTTAAACTTACTGAATAGCACTCAGTTAAACTCAGAAAGTTTAAAACTGAATTGTTAAAAGAAAAATAAAAATGTATGTGTTATACTGAATTAAAGTGTATCTACCTAAAATTATGTCTGTATGTATGACCGAAGCCTTCCTGAAATTAATATTTATATATAAAACAAGGTTTTACTTAAAAAAAAGATACCATGAACAGTTTCCAAAATTAGGGCTGTCAGCTTTAGGGCTGAACTTTTGATCAGGACAGAGCAACTGATCTTTCTGAAGGCTTTCCTTTTCCTTTTCCTTTTCCTTTTCTTTTCCTTTTCTTTTTCCTTTTTCCTTTTTCCTTTTCTTTTCCTTTTCTTTTTCCTTTTTCCTTTTTCCTTTTCTTTTCCTTTTCTTTTTCCTTTTTCCTTTTTCCTTTTCTTTTCCTTTTCTTTTTCCTTTTTCCTTTTTCCTTTTCTTTTCCTTTTCTTTTTTCCTCTCTTTCTCTCTCTCTCTCTTTCTCTTTCTCTTTTTCTTTTTCTCTCATTGTCGTTTTCTCTCTCTTTTGTTTTCTCTCCCTTTTTCTTTTTCTCTTCCTTCTTCTTTTTCTCTCCCTTTTTCGTTTTCTCTCTTTTTCTTTTCTCTCTCTTTTTCTTTTTTCTCTCCCTTTTTCATTTTCTCTCTCTTTTCGTTTTCTCTCTCTTTTTCGTTTTCTCTCCCTTTTTCTTTTTCTCTCTCTTTTTCTTTTTCTCTCTCTCTTTCTCTCTTTTTTTTCCATCTGTTTTTGGCATATAATATTCTGTGAAGATCTGAGGGAAGCCAGTTCTCTCTAAGTGTTGATTACATGCTACGTTACTAAGCATTACATTTTTGTAGTCTGTGCTATCTATACCATTCTCAAAATCCTTGTGATTATTAAAATGATAACTGCCAGAAGCAGTGCTTTACATTTCCAGCTGTGGTAGCAATGTGGAAGACTTGGTTGATTACTTGGCAGAGAGTAATCCTTACCTTTGTAGCTTCCTATACCACACATTGGACTTTAGGCTTGACTACTACCCTAAGCAATTGTTACAATTATTTAAAGTCTACCCCTGCGCACACTGGACCTTGCAATGGTTCCTTTAATGTGTTATATTTAAAGGTGTGTCATAATAAATAACATAATTTTACAGAGATACATTCCATACACACACATTATCAGGTAACATAAATAATTAGATAACTCAATGCCTTTTTTGGACCCACCAAATGCACAGAAAAACAGCTGGAACCCACACAGACGGTTATAGACTGACTGCAAATAGATCAAACATTTCTATAGTCCTTGTTGACTGTGATTTGAGCAGCAAGATGTTATCTTCACAAGTGCAATGCCCACCTTGCCCTGCTGCTTGCTGGCCTCCTCCTAAAGAAACTGCCCAGAAAATTCCAACTTGCTCCATAGGCTGTTATTGATGCAGAGCTCCAATCTCAGAAACTTGGGGTCATTTCTCTTGGGGTTATTTCTCCATGATTTCTGACACAGTTTTCCTGCTACCTCTTCCCTCGTTGTTTTCAGTTCCCCATTATATGTGTTTCCCTGCTCTTTTTACTACCCTAAACTGGTTTTAACTGACCCACAAGGTTATGTTCCCTAAGTGAGCAGTAATTGCCTACTGTGATTTGTGTTTACACTCTGGGCCCCTGGGCAAGGGCAGTTCATTTATCTCAAGATTCTATTACTTGTTATTACTATCTATTATTTAGTTATAGGCATGACACATCTCAATTGCACAAAGTTAAAATAAAGTTAAAACAAATGTTGCCAACAGTCACTTGGCTACTACACAATTGCTTTCACAGCTGAAAAAAAAATAAAATAAGTTTAGGCTAAGGCTAGGGCAACACAAAGCCTCTGGTCTTTTCCTAATGATGAGAAAAAAATATTTACTGCTCTACAAAAATCTACAGAAGTCTACTGTAGCAAGTCATAGGAAGTTCAGTTCTCTGTAAATTCACTGATCTATCAGGAGAAATAACTCAGTATTCAGTGAGAAATGTACTCTAGCAGTAGATATTGACAGGTAGCATTTTGAGCAAATGGAGGAATAAAATGAGGAGGAAGTTCCAGAAAATTTAAGGAATTTTTAGAGGCCATGGGTGCAGCTTTAAACCTGTCAAAACTAGCTTTTAGGAAGAGATCTCTCTCATCCTCAGACACCTCAGGACTGTAAGGACCCCTTCTGATGTCAACAGACACCAGTTAGCACAAATATTTTTACTCTCCTCCTCACTAGGGTGCTGGCCACCTGACACCGTGGGAGTGGGATGAGGAGAGGTTTGGGTCATTTTGTGTGGGAGCTTAGCCTGCAAAACCAGAAGCCCCCGATTGCATCTTCCCACTCAGCCCTGCTGCCCTCTGCCCCCATGAGTGCTGATAGACTGCTGCAATTACAGACTGTGTTTGCATCATTAGTAGTGCCTAAGCTTTTAGTAAAAAGTATCTTTCGACTTTGAGGGGGTTAAAAGCAGCATTAGAATGTCATTCTTAAGGCACTGCTTTTCTGTGATTGTATCTTTTTTTTTTCGGAATCCATCTGACTTGGACAAGATTTTAGTATGCAATGCTGCTGCAGAAATGATAGGACGTTTGAAGCTGGAGGAGCTTAATGAGCTTGTGGGCCACCTTCAGGTCCTTTAAATTAGTGTCGCATCTAGGGCTATTCCCTATCAGGGCTCTGACCAGGTACTTAGAAAGAAATCATCAGTTTTGTGCCTCAGTAGACAAATCCAGATACTTTCTGCATCTTAATCTCTTCCTACCAAGAGAGAGAGTCCAACATTTTTTTTTTCAGAGATTCAGTTGCAAGTGCACAAAGCTGCCAACATTTAAATGGAAAGGTGAAGCTTATTCTGTATAACCTGAGCGTTTTACAGGTGACCCTGCAAATAGCACAGCCTATTTGGGCAGGCTGCCCTGTGGAGGCCGGATGGCTGAAGGAGCCCCTCAACACTACACATAAGACTAACAGTGCCAAAAATCCTACCCATCTCTTTGTAAGTTGGGCAGTTGCATGTACACTGATGGGTGTCTGATTTTTGTTTTGTTTGTTTGTTGTCTTTGCTTCCTATTGAACTGTTTTTGTATCCATCATTTCAGTGTGTCATGAAGGGTTTTAGATCATGGTTACACATGGACCAAATGAATCTGAAGTGTCTGGGGGTCCCTTATTGTTCAAAATGTTATTTTGTAATTACAAATATCCACATATTAATTTTCAGACATGAACTACAGCACAGCTAGAAATGATATCATAGACAAAGTGCCTATGTGGAATAAAAATAGAGAAAGAACTATTTATTAATAATTTATTTACTAAATTTAACAAAACTGAGAGGGAGCCTTCTTATCTTGCCCGGTGTTTCACTGGATGTTTACAACTGTCACTGTTTTCCCCCTTTTTCTATTTCTTTCTCCTTTCTGACGAATTTGTGAAGAGATCTATTTACTAACCTTACACCATTTGTATTTATAGGGTGAGGAAACTAACAGCCTTCTATTTTGTGCAGCCACATTCCCATCTGGGAACAATGAATATGGCACTTGCCAACTTGACACATTCTCTTGTGTTTCCTTCCTAAAACGACTTTTGTGACTAGGGTCACTTGAGGGCAGCTGAGAAATTGCCACCAAGTAACTAGGACTTGGTGAGACTAATGAAACTAATCATGTTCTAGTCCAACAGCATTACAAGAGTAGTCCCAATCCTAGAAGCAAGGAAGTGTGTGTGTGTGTCCATGTGTGAAGCACCAAACTCTGTATTAATTCAGGTAGCCTCTCAGTGCTTTTTCTATTTGTCTCACAAAGGCAACAGAGCAATGTTGCCTGCTTGCACTTTCATCTTCTCAAGCATTTAGACTTTGGAATTGCTTCTATGCAGAAGACATGCCAGAAATGACCAGACTCAGTGACAGAAAGTGGGCAAAGAGGTCCTTGTATTTGACCTCAGAGAAATGATGTAAACACAAGCAAAGTGCTGCTTCTGTTTTCGGCGGCTTTCTGACCTGCTTCTTTTCCTGTCAGTGAAGTCAGCGGTGGGCTGCCAGCGAGGATGTGCGGGAGGAGAAATTGCCAAGTTTTGGAAGTGCAACTGATTATAAATGGAAATGGTTTCACACATTAATATTTATGCAGTGTGTCCACAAATGGCAGAGATAGGTTAATTTTGGATCACTTTAAGTCATAGTTCAACAGAATGCAAATTGGAAGAAGTGTTGTGTGATTTCAACTGCACAACATATGTAAAAATTGTTTGTCCAGTCAGCAGGCAAGAGAATTTTATCACTTTGAATCTGTAAACTTTCATGAATGGCTGAAGATGAACAAAATCCTTCATCAGTTTGGCAGCCTACTGCAGACAGAGTTTAGTTAGACTGGATATTGTGTTATTAATTATTAAATGGGCTGTATTATCCATAATGGGCTGCCGAACCGCAGTTCTATCACCAACTCCCATTTTGACCATGCTAATAATAGTCTAACCTGGCTTGTTACATGATACTTTTACTCTAATGTTTTATTTTCTGATCACTCTAGAACCAGCAAAACTTACTTTGGCAACATAATGGTGGGGTATTTGAAGGGTGCAATACAGTTTCTTTCTGTATTCCTTTTTTTTTAAATAACATTATATCAAATCTCTTAAGTGCTTATGGAGAGAAACGTTATATCAAATCCCTTAAGTGCTTACTGGCTGGAGAAATAAGTTTCAGTAAAAAGTAAAGAGGGGCCTTATTTTTGTGTCTCAATGACTTAGCAGCAGATCTCTGGAGTTTACAAAAGAAAATCTGATTTTTAATCCTGAAAAAATCAGTTTAGACTCTGATAGTCAAACTGGGGTTCTTGACTTTCCAAATATCACTACTACTACTACTAATAACAATTAATAATAATAATAATAATGTCTAAGGAAATAATCAGAGATACCACCCTGAACACCATCAGGCTATAGTTTTGTTAATTTGTTTTTTTTTTTTTCTGTTGTCTCTAATGAAAGCACTCTGTCAGCCTTTCCTTTCCTTTCCTTTCCTTTCCTTTCCTTTCCTTTCCTTTCCTTTCCTTTCCTTTCCTTTCCTTTCCTTTCCTTTCCCTTTCCCTTTCCCTTTCCCTTTCCCTTTCCCTTTCCCTTTCCCTTTCCCTTTCCCTTTCCCTTTCCCTTTCCCTTTCCCTTTCCCTTTCTCTTTCCCTTTCCCTTTCCCTTTCCTTTTCCCTTTCCCTTTCCCTTTCCCTTTCCCCTCAGCAAGAGGCAAGTGTAACCTAGGCAGTGATCAGAAACCTATAGAGCCTCTGCTCTAGAGATGACTTCGATTGTCTTTCACCTGGTGAGGTTGTTTCATGCTAAGCTCCAAATTAAATGGGCTTTCATCTACATTTCAATGAACTAAAAGGATGATTTGTTTAAATAACCTAATTAGTTTTAAGCAAGGGACCAGTATTGTTCGCAGTAGAATTCTTGTAATTAACTACATAATCACACACAAGTTCATGCAAAGACACATGTTTAATACATTCCCTATCTACTAGCTGCAGAAATCCAAAAGCAGCTATGGGTGATAGCTGCATCAGAGGAAAAACATTTTTCAATTCCTCTTTCTGCAGAAGTTTTTCTTCTCCTCAGTAAAATGTTTGGGAGGATGAGGTCTGAAAGGCAATTGTTGAAAAAAAATGGAAAGAGCATTACTCAGTAGTAAAGTTTGCTATTATTGTGGATTCTTCTACAAATTTTATTTCTTGAACATTCAGGGCAAAGAGTCTTGTTGGCTACATGCTGAATTCTCGTAGTGCATTGACAGAAAACTCTTTGCTTTGTGCTGTGTTATTGTAAGATGATAATCTGCATGTAGTTCATGATTCAAAAGGAATTGTTCCAGCGGGCCAGAAAAAAAATATGGAGACGTTTATTGCGTGCAGCCTTTGATAAAACCTTTTCCTTTTTTTCTGGTATTTTTTTCTAGGCAGTAGTCAAGTCAGTAGGAGCTATCAGCAGCACTTTTCAGTCTTTTATAAATTCTTCTATAAATCCTTCATATTTCTTCTACATTTTTGATATTTCAGAAGATTTGTCTAGTGGCCAGTAAGAAACTTAAAATCTACAAAAAATTAAAAATAGACTTCTTCTTTGTGCCTGTTTTATTCTCTTCAACAACAACAACGAAGGTTGTTTCATTAGAATTTTGCATACAATCCAGGATTTTTGCATACAATATGAGAATGCAGCTCCCCCTTCCTTAGCACACCTGAACTAATGTAGCTTAAAAGGGTTGTTTTGGACAGTATGTATGCAGCCATTCCAGAAACAAGGGGAACAACTCTGCTGAGTAAAATCTCAAATGGTATTCAACAGTAATCAGTGTGAAGTATGACAATTAGAAAGGAGAAATGAAATTTCACTAGTGAATATTGAATAACTAGGCTGAAGAACTGCAAGAAAAATGATTTACAGGTATAGTAAATCAGAAATAAGCCCAGCAAGTTAACATGTTGAAGAAGCTGAGACACTGGGCAATACTACTTCCAGGAAAGCAAGTTGTATTCGGTGATGTACTAACAAACAGGAGCAGAAAATGCAATACAAAGGGATCATCATTTCAATCTGTTAAGCACTTGTCTAATCTGTACTGAAATACTGACTCCAATCTAAGCATTATATTTTAACTGACATGTAGACGAATTGTTATTGCTGTCAGGACTCTTTCCAAGAGTAATAAAAAATAACATAACATGGCCTTTGAGGAAAGCCTAAAGGAATTGTGTTTGTTTAGTCAAGGCAAAATAAAAGAAAAGAAAAAAAAAAAGAAAAAAAGAGAGAGAAGACATGAAAACAGCATGCTAATATGCAACAAGTTGTAAAAGAGACAGTGATTCCCTATGACTGGGGGAAAGAACAAAAAGAAAACAGTTTAATTACAATAAAATGCAAGTTCATTTTTCTTTCAGAAAAGATTTTAACTGGGGCTTGGGGACAATTCTCTATAAGGAGTTAATGGAAAATCTAGTCTAAAAGAGTCAAACCCAACTCAGAGAAAAAGAGGGCATAAGATGGCTCATCACTTTTGAGAGAAACTGGAAGTGTTCTAATGTCACTGCTACTCACTTTTGTATTACTATCATATTCCAATTTTGTTGCTTTTGCAGTTTATATCAGGAGTCAGACTTAGAGAAGGAAGGGGAAAAAGATAGAGGAGCAGGAAAAAAGACTGCTAGAGAGGCTGACATTGTGTTTAGAGATGCTTTCAATGGCCATGTGCGCACCTGCAAAGGAAGAAGGACTACAGAGCTGGTACAGGAACAGGGTCCTGAAACTGGAAGCAATCCTAACAGGACCGCTGCCAGATCTGTCCCCACCACTCACCCTTTTCTTCTGGGTTTGCCTGTGCATACTAGAGCAGAGATAAAGTATTTCTATAGTTTATCCATTAACTATTTAACTATCTATTGTAGTTTTATTATCTATTACCTATCTGCATTATGTTTATCTATTTATCTATTTAACTATCTATTATAGTTTATCTATAGTTTATCTATTTAATAATTCTGTCATTTGTTTGACAAAAGATGCTTTGTTTTACTGAGCAAAGGAGGAATGTAGGAGTAAAGAAGGAAGGAACAGGCTGGTGGTCTGCCAAGTCATCTGGTTTTGATAACAGGAGAACAGCAGGTGTTGAGAAAGGGATAATTAAGGTGTGGGGTTTATAGTATTGTGAAATATTCTATAAGGGTGGATAATTGCATTAGGAAAACTCCTCTGATATTCAGCAGGGAGCAACTCCATGCCTGAAGAGCCTTTGGAAGTGTGAAATGAGATGTAAAAGTAAATCAAATAGATAAAATACCAATTAGTTCGAACCCACCTGAGGAAAACTGTCATCCACTGTGAGTCAGGTATTCTGATTTCATGTGCAGATAAGAATATTATGTATTGACTGAAAAACTGCCAAACTTGTCTTTGATATGTTCAATGGAAAATTTCCACCTGAATTACAGCAGGAATGTATGCCTGTGTAATGTGTATATTTTGTGTGGTTATTAGACTGCATTAAGAGATGTAGTAAATAGCAGGAGATAGGAGCAAGTTCACTCATGAAATAATTTATACTACCAAAAGAAATCATCCATGTGCTTAAAAGGAAGACTTTTATGATTATTATTATTTTGTTCTGGAAACAGAAGTACCACATATTTATCCAAAGGATAATAGTTTTTGTATATAAATAAGGTGAGAAACTCTAAAATATTTTTTTTTATTATGCTCTGAAGAAGATACCTTGTGATCGCAGTGAAAATTTGTCATAAGCTGGTGAGTCTACATGTCCCAAAGCCTCTCTACCAATATCTACCTGCTTGAATGCCGATAGAAATTAACAGAAGGAAATGGCAAGAATCAAACTGGCAGATAAGCATGCAATTCCTGGCAAACATTATATCCTCTAGGAATACTATTTCCACTGTAGTAAAACTTGTATTATTATAGATTACCTTGCGAATATTTTTAATCTACTTCTACAGAAACATTTTTATTAAAATTTCCTTCATTATTTTCACAGATAATTTTGAGTGTGGCATGAAACAAGGGCATCAAAATAAAGCAATTTGCATGCACTGAAAAGATAAGAAAAAGTACATGTATCATTTATACGGTCTGCTGTCTGTTGTAATTTAGCAGTCCACATAGTTCAGCTCTGGGTTGTAAACTTTACGGAACTTTGAAGAGGTTAGGCCGAGAATAGCCAAGAAAAAGATAATATCAGTTCCAACCACAGAAGATAGAGGTAGGGCATAAAATCCCTGAAAAAAAGGAAAAAGAGAGACGATGGGAGAAGAAAGGTGGTTCAGCTTCTAATCATGTAGGTAGTGACTGAGAATTTGGAGTCAGAATTGCTGGATAAGACTCATTCCACTGTGTGGTGGTATAGTATGAAATCCACTCAGAAAAGAGGGCTGAAGCAAACTATTGTATAGACAAATTAGGAATTAGAGACTATTTGAAGCTGAAAAAGATGCTTTGGGCATCCAGAATGCCCAGAAAACCAATAATCTGATGTTAGTAGGAATAATTTCTTCTTTAAAGAAATTTTAAAATTATGAACTTGGAACTAAGCTGAGAAGCAGAATGATCTCCTCTATTACAGTAAAGGTGGAAATATATATATATATATATTTAATCTGTTTTAACCTAAGGACAAGTATGCCATAGTAGCATGGTATGCATGGCAGCATACCGTAGACAGAGCACAAAGCAGCAGGCCTTTATGCTAATTCAGCAGTCTTGCTCATACTATTTCCTTGATGCATCCTAAAAAGATTCTTCTGGAATATCTTCAAGGTGAAGTTGAGTATTTGTAAATATTTGTGGAGGGTGTCTTGCTCGCTCTAACTATTCTCAGGGTAAACACCTGAGAGAAGTAGATTAGCTTGCAGGATCATCACGGTGCTCATGACGATCACTCAACCATTATTCTAATGGTGACTGTGCAGTTTTTTTGCTTTCCCATTATATTACTGAGACTATCAATATTATACAGTGTCTGCTGAGCAGTGAGAGTCTTTGGTGTCAAAACACAAAACCTAAACAGTTCCTGGCATGCAATATGCAATCTTGTTATGCAGCTCTGAAATAAAAATGATCACAATCTTAAATTATGTTTTGTTATTGTTTTTATTGACTCTTGTCATGAGGGCAAAAAGAAATATATCAAAGTTAAGATAAACCTTAAGGGCTCCACGTAATTCCAGTTACTTACATTGTTATAAATTCAGTCTTTAGGATGACAAGTAAGTATCTTTCACATTAAAAACAACGTGGCAGAGAAACTTAGGGAAGGATTCATCCGAACTGGATATTCGCAGGGTAGATGCCTACAGCTGAACTCTTTGTTCACAATACAAATAACTGTAAATTAGTGAAGTAGGCATTTCTTTGGTGAAATTCCTTTATTGATGAAGCAGATATTCAAAATAGCAGATATTTAAAATAGGTTTAAAGGGACCCACATCACAAGAGTTCCTCCAGTGCAGACATCTATGGCTGAGTTGAATTTGATCCCTGATGCCTTGCTTAGCATGACGGGTGCCTTTCTCAGGCTGCAGAGGGGACAGAGATTCTAGCCACAGCACAGTCCTACAGAGAAACAGTTAAATAGAAAAAGTGGGAAATAGTCTGGCTTCTTAACAGTTATTACACACTAGATGCTGCTAAAATCAATGATATGCATTTAAATGGTTTCAAAATCTGTTATTCAGTCACTGAGAAGCTGCAAAAAAGTCAGATCTCTGATAGGGCAGCAACCCAGCGTGAGCAACATTTTTTCTAGGTTGGCATCTGCTGTTGAGAAGTCAGTTTTTCTCTTTAAAGGAAGCCTAATTTCAATAGTTCAGAGTAGACCTCTGAAGTTAGGCAATATGAGTCTGCTCAGACTTCTAAGAGGTTACTGCAGGTCTGTAAATCCTGTGCAACTGTGAAAATTAAATTCAAGCTAGATAAGGCAGGGCAGAGGTGGAAGAGCTGAGAAAGCATCTGGAGAAGCTGAGAAGGAAAGCAAACCAATCTGCTCTACTGAGTGCAAAAAAGGCATCTGCCTTTGCTTGAAGACCTTTGCTTGCAGAGCCTAGTATTCTAGATGTGGACTTTCTCATGTGATCAGAAGACTGAAGAACAATGACCAAGGTTCATTTCTTTCTTAATGCTGATTATTTCTGGAAGCACGTTTTCCCAGACATAGTTACTTTCTGGATAAACAGCATAAACAGCCACATAATACAGTATGTAATAAATATCAAACAAGTATGTGTCCTTTTTTTTTTTTCCTCTCTAATTCCTGGACTGTACAGAAACCACCTGCAGAAGTTTACATGCTACAGCTCTTCCCCATTTTAAAGACCACTGCAAGGATCTTGAGATGGATAATTCTCAACTCTAAAGTGTCATAGGTAGACTAAAGGATGTGTTCTTGCCTTTAAACGTGTTTACTCATGGACAGTTTGTACTTTTTAAGACTTTCCACAGGTTATTATTTTTTTGAGGGTGTACTGTGTAGGCTTAGAAGAGAAGATTTAAGAAAGGTTAGGCCAGTGCCTAAGCACATCCTGGTAGATGTGCTCCTGGTAGATGTATGATCAAATACCCAGAAAACCTGCTGTGTGCCCAGGATGAATCACCAGAGCAGGAACAATGTATTAATATACACCTGAAACAAACCAGTAAGCATTTTCACCACAATCCATGTGATTCTCGCAGTAGGGCTCCAATAACATTTCATCTTTGACATGATGATGGGAAAAATCTCTTACATAACATAACTTGGTTTATCATAAATATGACTGAAGTCCATCCTGCCTAATTATAATTACAATTGAAGCTATGTGGAGGCTGAAAAGTTATTTTCTTTCATGTCTTACTAATTAACTAAGCTGACAGATATTTACCACAGTGAAGAGGATGTCTAACTGGCAATTTATCCTTGGCAAGCAAAAATGTTTATCACTCTTCCTTTACATTTCATTTCTGTATTTTTAGGTAGAAACGATTTTTGTAGTTAGAACAACAAACAGCTAAACAGTGCAGTTTGCAGCAGAGGAGGAATAAAGGTTCATGTAATGTCTTTGCCAAGGTCTAATGACTCATAATAGGAGTGAGTGATGAGTGAGACGTGCCTCTTGCCTCAAGATCACTAGGCCACTGGGTTCATTTATTTTGCACTCTCTTCTTCAGACTGGCAGAGAGATTGTAACCATGTACCATAGTCACCACCGCTCATTATACTGAGTGGCATTGCTTATCATTATACTGTATAAAGGGTGTGAATGCCACCTCATTGTCTCCCCAGGACAGCTATTAGTTCTACTTTCTCTTACTTTAAGCATTATTGACTGTTTTAGGTCATTCTACAGTTTTCTAAAATTGGCTGATTCATCTACGGCATTTGATACGCGGAATTCAGCAAAGTACGCACCAGACTGAGACAAAGCAGGGAAAGACTCAGTTTCAAACTCACACGCTTAAATTAGGGTGTCTGTAGGTGAGATGTCTACATGTGCCTAGGTTCTAGTTATAATTGGTAGAGATCTAGGACTCCATTCAGTTGCTTAAACTTAAGTTCATAGTGCCTTTTGAAATGATGAGAATATTCAAAATCTCTGTGCAGGGCTAGCAGACGTGGCAATGGGCCTACAACAAACCCCTACTTTTTTGCAACAGCAGCTGAAGACTAAGTGGACATATCTCTTGCACCTCTAATGACACTAGAAACATCTCCTCAAGCAGATGGATGGAGTCTTTTTTATTACAGTCAGTCAGGGGAACCTGGAGTGAGTGATTCATTTCATTTTGAATCAGGCATCCAGTGGCCAGACGTTCAGTAGGACCCACAGACTAAGTCTTCAATTCGGTTGCTACAAGTTAGGTGCCTAGGACCTGTTTTGAATATCTCGCCTGGACACCAGTTCAGAAGGCTAAAGCATTTCTGCAGGTTCTGTGTTACGATAACTAATCCCAACAGGTGTCTTAGATACCATGGAACATCTGCAACAGCACGGAAGAATCTTATTTAACAAGAAAAGTCAGCATTTGTGACCTCCTGAATATCAACCAGCAGTCTTGGACCCTTCTTCCTTCTAGGTCTCTATCCTATGGGATTTTTCCATATGAGTCCCTGAATTCTGCTCTCCTGAAATCCAGGGTTGTGATCCTTCTTCTTGTCCTGCTTCTTCCTCTCAGGATGTTGAATTCCACCATCTCACGGTCATTACAGCCAAGGTTACCCTGGACCATCCTATCTCAGGTCATGAGTTTTTTGTTGTTTTATTTTGTTTTGTTTTCCCAAATAAAATTTTTAAAAGTTGCTGAATACTTCAGTTCTCTGCATTTTTCCTCTGCAACTAATGTAAGGCGTATTTATACCCCCCTCCTTTTTCCAGACATCTTTAAAGGAATCTTTTCTTACTGATTTTCTGAAACTCACTGAGTGAAACTCCTTTATTCTTTTTCATAATGATTTCCAGCCGTATTTTTCATCTTCAATGGGATGGTTTGCTACTGTATATCTATATCAATAACTTCAGATTTTCTGTTCTCATATGTGTCTTAGATTACTCCAGGAAACTGTACCTCCTAGTTCCCAGATTTTGCCACAGCCTGAGCCTGATTTTCGGAAGTTGATTGTTTTAAAGCAAGAAAACATGAAAGCAACAAAAGAAGTTCAGAATAAGGGTCAGATAAGAGATCAGCTAAAATTTTGTGGGTAATTAGAAGTCCTTCCTTTGCACAAAACGCTTAACTTTGCCCATGCTTTTCATAGCTTTTTAGCCCTCAGCCCTCCTATCTCACTATTTAGGCTGCTATAATAAAACATTTTGAGACTGTCATTTCCACTCCTTTTTTGATGTTTTTTTTCAAGCTTCCGTATTTCTGATCTCTAAAGCAAGCTTTCAGAGGACCACCTAATTCACCACCTTGTCCCAGGGCTGACAGTATCTAAAGTGTTTTCAATTGGTGCATAGGTAGCAATCTTAAAAAAACCAAAAAGGTGATCAAAATTTCACAGCATTCCTACACAATTTATTTTACTGTTTAATGCGGAGATTTATCGCTATTTTTCTTCCTGTCTTCTACCTCTTGGACAATTTGCTTCCTTGACTGCCAGTAATCTAGGTATGACCTATCTTGCCAAGTATCTCTGATGTCCATTATGTAGTGTTTTCTTTTCTGTGTTGTGAAACATGTTTTTCCCCACATCCTTAACATTTACAGGCAGACAGTTCACCTCTTTTGCAGGTTGCCTCCTTTTATTTCTTTCCTGTACCTGATATATCACCCCATTCCATCAGTTAGTTCACCCTTTTTTCTTGCAAAAGAAAACAGCACATTTTTCTGCTTTCCTAGAGCTTTTTAACACTATTTTTTTTTTCCAAATTAGGCCTTTTCAAGTGGTTTGTGACTTTTGCCTCTCCTCCCCTGCCTGGTCTTCATAATACTTGAGAATAAAAACCTAGGAAAGAGTTAAGACTGCACATATCTCAGATATCTGCATATGCATATTTGCATATGGTTTTAAATACTATACATTCTACAATAATTTATTCATCAAAGAAGGAAACTTCTTCACACAAAACAGTGAGTAAGGACTCTAAAGATCTTAACTGTAGGACTGCATAAATACAGCTTTTCAGTGAAATATACTATGAGGTAGTTTATATTAACTGATTGCACTGTTTGATAACAGTAGAGGTTTTTGCACAATTATAAGATCATAGGATAAATCAAATTGGAATTCAGTAACACTGTGTTTTGCAAAGTCAGTGACATCACTGTAAAATGAATTCTAAAGCAGTAGCCAAATCCATCATTAAAAATACAAGTTCAGTGAATTCAGGATGGAGGCAGAGGGTGAGTAGATGGTGTATACAATCTGAGTGTCATTCTCATGCTTCTTTGAATCTTTAAAGCATGTGTTTGGTATTTTCTGTTCCTGTGAAAGTCTCATTTGGAAATCTGAGCTCTGAAGTCTCTTTTGATAAATGCTTCATCAAGTGTTTTAATTACAAATCATAGAGGCCATAAAAGGGAAGGTCTGTACCGCAATTACAGCTTATTCCTCTGTAAATGGAAGAGCAACAGTCTGGTCACAGTTAGTGCAGAATGGTATGAAAAATTCTGAGTTGAAGATGTTTCCTTACAACTGATGCAAATGACTACAGGATACATCAAGAGCACGAGCGAACCTTATTCTGAGCTTATCTTTTTTTAAAATCAGGTGAGACAAGATACACCCTAAAAAGGTCAGTTTTTCCCAGATAGCTGAAACGAGTGTACTGAGAGACTAGCTCAGCTGTAGATATCTGCATGGAGGCGCACACACTGAATCCCACCACAATGATTAAAAATGTGAGCTATTTATGTGAGAGTTTGACTTCATGGAAATGAGAGAATAATGTAGGCTGCAAAGGACCTCAGGAGGTCAGCTGGCCTGAGCAACCAGTCAAAGTTTAGTTAAGTTGCTCGGGCCCTTGTCCATCATCCTTCTAATCTTCCTTTCCTCATACAGACTTTGTTGTGTGGTAAGATGTGCACCCAGAGTCACAGGAGTTCGAACTACCGAGGATGATTCGTGTTCTCTCTCCGTAGGCTGCAGGAGAGTGATATCATTCAGTACTTAGTCAGGATGAATGAATCACAACTTGTTTTAAGAACACTTATTGGGGATTATCTCTCCGCCTTTCTTTCCTAAAACTTGCATCAACTAAAATGCAAAGTTTTGGAGAAATCAGATCATTGCTGTGTCATATTTGATTGCAGGAAGCATATAGCAACCACCTCTGAACTTCGCAACAAGACAGTTAGGGATGAGAGGGGAGGTACAGGAAGGGAACAAAAAAACAGAATCTAAGGAGAGAGAGCTTTACATAAGTTAGATAAGAGATAGAAAACCCACATATTTTAGAAGAAAAAAAGGGTAAAAATTGCTTTACTTTACAAATGGGGGTGTGGGAGCGGGGAAAAAAGCTTGAAGCTTGAAAACTGGCTACAGCAAAAGCAGAAATAAGGGGAGAAAATGTTTTTAGCAAACAAGAAAGCGCACCTGCAGATTGAGAGCAATGAGGAAGAAGCTCCAGAGCATCTCTGAGGAGCACAGGTTTCCCAGGAACTGTTACTATTAATCCTGGGAAAAGAAGAAAAGAATCACAGAATCACACACAGAATCCTGGGAAAGTAAAACAGAATCCTGGGAAAGTAAAACAGAATCGCAAAGCCAGTAGTGTACCCAGCTGCAACTCCATAAAAACATGTAGCTGAACCTGGCCTGGGAAATTATGTAACTTTGGTATAGTTTTAAATTTCAACACAAGATATGAGGTAGCATCTTCCTGAAAGAGAGTATCTGAGACCATTACTGCCTGGCAAAATTACAGCACAGCAAAATTACAGAGGATTAGGTTGTCATGGCCATGTCATGGCCACCCTACAGACATCATCCTGAGAGAACTCTTCCAGCTCAGTAGTTATGAAAACTGTACTATGGCTATTAAAATATATTCAGGGTAGGAAGGAAGGGAACTAGAAGGCATCTTGGTAATCTCTGCTCTTTTGTCTTTCACAGCTGCTTCAAATATAAGAGCTGGGGATATCCAAAGACGGAGTCATGAATTCCACTGCTGAAATGCAGTTAATGACCAAAGAAGCAAACAATAAGAAACTGCAGTGGATCTTTAATGCTGACTGTTAGGATCCATCACAGCAGATAGGCGGATCCTAAATTTGGGCTCAGTTACTCAAATTACTCCACTTTTCCTATGCTGAACAACAGTGTATTGCTCTTTAAACAGTGCTACAGGATCTGGCAAAAGAGATGTGTTCTCAGTTACATGAGAAATGTGCAGTAGAACATCACTGTGGGTCTAACAAGGATAAGAAACTTTTTCTTCTTTCAAATGACAATCTATAAAAAATGCAATAATCACAATAGAATTTGTACTTTCCACTCACACCTCTTTCAGTACCATGAGTATTGAGAAAAGGCACAGGCATAATATGATCTATCATGTGTCAAGAAGTAGATCAGTGAATTAAAAATATGATAGTGGAACTGGATGCATAGATATGCCTACACATGCCTTTCATTGAGAAAGGAAGTTTTATGTAGAGATAATGGGAGACATTTTATCTGAGCAAAGAACTAGACAAGCCAGTGAATAAGTTGCAGGTCTCAAAAGCTGTGAAAAAAATCTCCATTTTGAGGGGGATCCTACCAAAGTGAATGAACAGTTTGGAAGATATGTACTTACCATATATTGCTGCAAGCAGTTCCACAGTGACAGGCATTCTTAAAGCTGTGTGTTCCTGCTGATTTTGTGAAGGTGAATTAATTTTGAATAAAAAAAGAGTTACATTTTAATAAAATGTATTCATATGTAATTAGTGGATCTCATGGCCCATGTGAATGTGTTTGAGCCTAAGCTAGCTAAAACACAAGTTCAGCCATGGAAACATGCAGAAGAATCTCAGAAATGGGCACATACAGAGTGATATACAATTTAGTTTGAGATGCAAAATTGTTCAGAGGATTCTTTTGTGAGCATGGACTTTCCAACAAAAATAATAGTCCTTCTGAAGCATTTGGTGACTTTTTAACCAAAGTAGAAGTAATAGGTTGAGCTGAGATGGGAGGTACAGTAACATTAGCAAAAAATAACTGGTTTTATTTCTGTTATAGAAAGTATCTTGTAGAATTAAATGCACTTTAGACACATTTACAGACATTTGCAATTCCCAGAAAAAAAAAAAAGAAAGAAAATCCTTAAAAGATACAAAATGCTATTTCTTACAAAGTCTTACAGCTTTTTATTTTTAAATATTTTTTTACAGATTAATTTAATTGGAGTGTCCCTGGGACATAGAAAAACACCTTTCTGAATAGAGTGGTGGGTTTTTCATTGTACAGCCAGGAAGAACAAAAAGCAATGACAAAATTATTTAATCTACTGAAGCCTAAAGGAAACAGATCAATGTTTTGTGCACACAGGCAGGGAGGCAAATCAGATACATCAGCATTCTTGTACTTAGCTGATGATCAGGGATTTCTCTGTAATGGTAGCCACAAATAGGATTTCAGTCTGCTGAATGAAAACACTAAAGTTTGAAGACTTCATTAGATGAGAAATACAGCTTTGAGAAAAAAACATAAATGAACATTTATCTGTGACAGAAATTATAACAAAGCTCATCACCTAGACATAAAAAATAGTAGCTGGAAATGCAGATGATTATTTATCAAAGATGAGCCCCATAAAAGTAGCAATGAACATTAAGTGCAGCTGTTTGCCAGCAGAATTTCTTATTAGATTTTATTTCTTAACAATCAAGTCATATTGTATCAATGTAAAATGACAAGTGCTGATTCAATAGGAAATCTGGTAGCCAGGCTTTGCTAACCAATTTGTAATTTGGTGCTAGAATTTAGCTACAGAGACTCTGATAAAACACAGATTCCATGCAATCTTGGGCTGACTTGTTTCTCAACTGACTTCTTACATAAATCCAAAATAAACCGTCCTAATTTCCTGTAGAAATTACAAAGAACACTGGTTAATAGCGACTTGGTTTGGCTTCTCCCTTTCAGGCACTAATTGCCCACATCTTCTTTTACCAGAAAATGTGAAAGTTTAAAAAAGTCATAATGGTCCTTGCTTGTTCCCAAATCTTTGAGGATTATTTTGGATCTATCTGTTTTCTTTTTGGCTCTCCAAAGTCTACCAAAGTCAGGCAATTTTCAGTTAGTCAGCTCAGCATTCACCTGAGTTCACTTCACATTCTGTTCTCTCTCAGCAAGAACAAATAATATCTCTCCCTGGACACATGTAGTATTTTATAAGAAGAGCACGGGAACCTCAGGTCATGGCCTTTTTAAATCTAGATAATAAATCATTCAAGCATTTTGATTCAAGAAGCCTAACAAGGCCTGCACAGGCTGCGATCATCAATTCCATGTACCTATAGCAGGCAAATTAACTGGATGGTGTAAGTGCTTCCTTTTACAATATTCATTTACTTGCTGCTCTGTTTTTGTTTGCCCTTGGGAAATGGTATCTAGGTGAGTTTAGGTGAGGAATGGTCCCTCTGAATAAGGCAGGATGTGCATGGAGACCTAATGGCATCTCCCAGCCCTTCAGTCTGCCGTGCTGTGTAGATAAGCCACTAGCTCCTTGAGTGGTCACATAATATGTACAGGGAGGAGCTTTCTTTTGGATTTATACCTATTCCCTGTAGACATTTTATTTTGTTGTACTTTTTCTGGAAACTCGTTTCTTCCTTTTTTTTTCGTATTTCAGGTATATATACCTCAGGTCCATTAATAGATCTGAAAACACACACCATCAAATCCGAAAACACACACCATCATCAAATCTGATTCTTATCCTGTGCACTTTTTTTTTAAGTTGAATTCTTATATTTTACTCACATCCTTTGCCACTTTACTAGCAGGGTTACTGAAAGATCCCAGTCATTGGCTACGAAGTTTCTTCAGCAAGAGATCTCTCTACTCTCTCTACTATTGATGGTATAAAACATTATGGGTCGCTCTGTCTTCAGAAGTGCTGGATCACTCAGCACTTCCATAAGGTCTGAGCCAAAAGGTGATGACACCTTTTAAATTCTTTCTTTTTCTTTTAAAATAGCTGTTAATCTGAATAAATGAATGACCAAGAAAGATTTATCTCTGAAAATGGCTGGTTTTCAGTGTACATACTAATGCTTTTCTTTGATTAATACTCAAAAGCAACTAAGTTTCCTACCTGCTGCAGGGTTATGCTGTACATAGATTGCATGATGCACCATTTTCCACAGCCAATTCTATAAAAGAGGTGGAAAAATCAATTCTTTCAAGAACATACAATTATAAAATATCTATGATGATCACATGCCTAAAATATTCACACAGTGATTCTTGTTACTACACCTGAAGTATCTCAGTCTGTTAGAAAATGGAATCAATTTAATTTGTCTAGCTCCAATGATATAGACAGATAGACAGAGAGCCTGCAAGATACATGATTTTGAAAGCTCTGTTGTAATCAGACCTCTAATATTTTGGTCTCCCTTTTCCTGCTTCAGTAATAGCAGACAAATGTTAATGCATGTTAATGCTATCTTTTTCTTTTTTCTCCTTAAAAGTCAGACATTGCTAAATTTAGCTGACAGTTCTTCCAAATCTCAGAAAATAGACCAAACTTGATGCTTCACTTTACAGGCTTACTTCATCATATGGACATTGAGTCTGAGGACATGACCATTCTGCTCTCATAGCAAAACCCACCAAGAGAATTACCCTGATGTAATCTGCATGCTGTGTCAGCTATTAGAATTCAAGTAAAAAATATGTCAAATACCTCTGCTTATAAAACATTTTGAGAATCAGTGATAGATTGCAAATTAGCGCTGAGGTTGCTGAGCCATTGAGCCATGTGAATTACTTTTATTTCTTCTGCCTAAAAATGTACTCAATTGTAATCCACATTGTAAGCAAATGTCTAAAGTTCATCACACGCAAAACACAGCAGTTTGTTGCATCTCTGTTTCCTGTGACTTGTCCAGAAGCAGAGGAATGAGAATTGAGCAAGAATGAGGAATGAGGTGAGGCGAATCCTGGCATCTGCTCCCCATTTGGAGCACATTGCGGCACACTGCACATTGTACTGCAAAGTCACTGAGTTCGGCCAAAGATTTGAGGCATCTTGTCAAAAAAGGATTGTCAGATTTGAGTAATTTATCCATAGTGCAGCTAATTCATTTGCAATATTTGTTGACGGAATGGTTGGCATTACTGGAAAAGATGTTTGCAGCATGTTTAACAATCTCCAAGTCATTATCAAGTTAGGGTTTGTAGACAAACAAATTGAGCAATAATCTGCTGCTGAGTGGATCAATGCCTATAAACTGAAATTATGTAAATGAATTTCAGCTTAAGAGAGCTTAACAGTTTGCAAGGAAATAACAGTTTCAGGCTGGAGATTATTTCCAAATGGTTCTAAATACTAAATTACACTTATATAATTTGTATGTGGGTATTTCATATATATGTATATAATTATGCATATTATTTTCATTGAATCTACTTATACTACATTACAAACATTGCTTGCACATCCTCCTTGTATCTTGCTCTCCTTCTCCCTCCATTTACTATTTTCTGACAAGAAACATCTTTCATGATGCCGACAACGGATGGGACATGACCATATACGGAGTTCCACCAGGGACTCTAATACGAATAGACAGAAGGAAAACAAATCTGATTCTCTGCAAGCAAAGTTTAAAAAAATGGATAGACATTTTAAAACACAAAAATATTTCCTGAGCATTAAGATAAGTCCGGGGGATAAGGATGTATGAGATATGAGTTCATATTTAGCTTTGTAAAAGTCATCCACAGCTGTATGCAGTTATTTTTATTTGTTTCAGCATGACAAGCTACCAGGTTCCAGGAAATGTTACTGTAGAGTATCAGATTATGGAGTGGCGGCAATCCGTAAGTGTTCCCTTCAAGAGAGTGTAGATTATTTATGAGCAGAGATACCAGAAAAGGAAAAAGTAAATGATGTATTTCCCTACTGATAAATATAGCTTTACAATGTATGGGCATTCACTCCAGGATCAAACAGGAACTTAGTCTCACTTGACCTTTCTATGATCAAAATAGATGGCACTCTTAAAGCCTGAGATGCTTGTATATTCCCAGTAAAAATATCACATATTCCAGAACAACTAACAACAGTAATTATCTTGTCAGAAATAAAGATTTCAGAGAAACGAGTGCCAGTACATATTGATTCTGAAGGAAAATATCCAAAATCTACCAGGCAATTGCTACAACAATAGACAGTTCAAAAGAGAGACATAATCTACTTATGACTCATTTGTGTCCTTTGAGAGGCCAGAGCACGTAGGACAGAACTGTCTGTGGATTTCATTTCTTGCTGGCAGGAATGGAGCCACAGGACATGATCAGCTGACGTGAAAATACAAATATTCTCCCAGGCTTCATTAACAATTATATACTCCAAAGGGACAGTGTCAGAATAGATGAGAACCTGCTGAACACTGAAAGAGTCAGATCATCAAAGCTGGTAAACATTTTTATTGTGATATTCTGTTTCAGCTAGATTCCTTTTATTTTGTTACTATTACAACAGCTTTGAAAGAGAGCCTGGCAATGAACAGCTGGACTGCACGGCAACCTGTAGGTCTTGTTTATAGGCTAATGTAGAAAAGACACCCTTGCAGGAAGGACCAAAAAGTGGAATAAAGAACAGTTATCCCTTTATGAAAGTATATATTCACTGTAATATGGTCTAACGTAGCTTAAATATGTGGAAAGATATAACTCTGTTAGTCTTCTTTGATAAGTGCAAAAATGCAGCTGATGCCATTCATATGGCAGGCAAACACTCATAAGAACCTTCTTGTTTGAAAAAAAGCATTTTTTATTGCTCTTTCTCAGTATCACTTACTGAGATGAGTCTATCAGAAGTTGTGCATTTGAAGAAACATATTTCATGTTTTCTAACAGTCATTCACACATGTTATCCCTAGTCTCGGAAGGTTCCAACTTAAACACCCATGGCTGCAAACAAATAAATAACAAGCTTGAAAAATGAGTCCGAGTGAATAATTTCATGGAAGGTTATTACAATTAACATCAATGATCTCCTGGTGATAAAACCACCAGGACTAATCTGAGCTTTTGTCAGTTTTGCTGAAATTTATCCACCGTGTTAACTACATGATTAATATTAAAGGACTTTTTAAAGTGAATGAAAATACATGCTGAAAAGCAGCTCTTTTTATGTCATCTATAAAAGATCAGAAGCTCTTCTATGAAGCCAAATAAGGAACGTTTAGAATAACATACTGGAAAACATGAAAGGAAATAATATTATCATCAGAGACATTCTATTAATGACATGATAACGCACAGAACAGCATAGGGACCAGTGTAGTTTTGATTTCTCTGACTTTTCTGCATTTTAGATAATTCAGGAATAATGAAGACTCCAAGAAGACTTGCATATTTGAGAAAAACAACTCAATGCAGTCTTGCACCTATTTTATAAGTGGGTAATGTGAGCCCACATGTATAAAAGTAAGAAAAAAAATGTGATGTAAGTAAAACAAACTTTTAGATACTTAAGATCTTAATTGGTCCGGGATATCATGACTGCAATGCTACAATAGCAATGAACTTATCCTTCTAGAATATAAGAAAAGTTACTGTTTCCTTCCCTACATGTGCAGGAATGATTAATTTTAACAACAACAAAAAAGCTTAATAATTCATTAGCAAGGATAGATATACGTTACTCAGCTACCTAATACCACTGTGGTTACCTGAAAAGACTTTGATTTGAAACACATGACCAGATTTTTCTGAAGAAACAGGAAAATAGAAAGAGCCAGGTAAATGGCAGGTCTGTTTTTTTAAACTCTGATTTAACATTACAAGAAGCAGTATTTGAGCATGCTGAAATTCTTTGTGTATGTAATTTGTGCAATAGAGCTCTTAATAGGAAGATAACGGTGTCCCTTGTAGCACTTAGAGCAAATTAATTCCTTCCACTATGGATTGTGAATTGATCTGATGAGGAGTTCTACCTGCCTGAAGTCGGATTTGTGAATAGTTTATTGCTCTTCTTCAAGCTATTATAATGCTATTGTAATTGTGAGGTACAAGTACCTGAGGGGTGAATGCAGGGAGGATGGGGTCAAACTCTTCTCGGTGGTCGCCAATGACAGGACAAGGGGTAATGGGTACAAACTGAAACACAGGCAGGACCACCTCCAGGTGAGGAGGAACGTCTTTGCTGTGAGGGAGCCAGAGCCCTGGCACAGGCTGCCCAGAGAGGCTGTGGAGTCTCCTTCTCCGGAGATCTTCCAAACCCGCCTGGATGCCACCCTGTGCCCCGTGCTCTGGGTGTCCCTGCTGGAGCAGGGGGTTGGACTAGGTGATCTCTAGAGGTCCCTTCAACCTCAACCATTCTCTGATTCTGTGATTATAAAGTATATAGTGCCAAAAGTGAGCAGTAAGTTCCTGCAAAAAGTTACCATGCAATATTTTTCTTTTCCATCTAGGATCCATTTATCTGACAATCAGAGACAATCAAGTCAGAAAACTACAAGATATTAAAATAGCAAAAAAAATGATTGCAGATGTTACTAATACTAGCCCATTATGTAAGAGATACACAAACATTTGTAATCATGAGTAGTGTTGTAGGGAGATGTTTAGCAAAAAATACTGTTTATTATTGTTTAGATTCTAGTTTATCTTTTGTCGATAACTATGAGTACTTTCTGTATATAAACGATAAATGATGTGCAGGGTATGGAAGTGAGTAGTGAAGGCATCATGAACTGAATTACAAAAAAGTATTTAGGGCAAAGACCAGTTGTTGCAATTTGATGGGGGGGGCAAGTTTGATAAGAGATGAATCCCCATGTGTTCTAGTCAATCCTCAAAGGTTAGAGGGACTGGAAGTAGCTGGACTCATCTCTTAATAGGGATACCAAATACTGTGGTAACTATAGGTCACACTCTGGCAGTACTGGATTCACAAGTAGCCTGTCGACTGTAGGTCCAATTGCCTTCAAAACAAGTAGTCGAATTCACAAATAGTAGGATCAGCTATAGGCCCGACTCTAGTAGTATCGAGTTCATGAACAGTCATCCAAACTAGTAGCTGAGTTCACAAATAGCATTATTTATTCAAATGCAGCATTTAAAAAGCAGATTTCGGATGTCAGTATAGGAAATTCTCTACTACAGTATGGGGTTTTTAGCTAGTGCCTACTGTACAAATGGGCAATCATCACTCACCCCAGAAGATTGGAGAGGGCTCTGAACCTCGAGGTGGCATCCTGTCCTGAGGGGAGTAAAGGGGTTCAGCTCCTTGACTGATCCAGAAGTTCTTCCCTCTTCCTTCCTCCTCCTTCCCCCTTCCTACTTCCTCCTCAGGTCACCTTTTATATATTTTCTTTTACGTTTAGGTGGAGCTTGAGTGACTCTAGTCACACTTACTTTCTTATTGATTGGTTTAAAAAATCTTGAGTTAATTGAAAACCGAGAGAGCATGCTCAGGGAGGAGTGATTGTTCCTTGGAAGCGGGTAATGTTTGGGGTGGGGTTGTGCATTGGAATTATAATGAGATTAGAATGAGGAGAAGTTTGATCAAAATCCATTGCAAAGAACTGATCTGCCACCAATTTGGCCCAGCACCGGACATCTTTACCATATTGTGTCTCTTAAGAGCTGTGTGGTATGATCAGGCTGCCACCTCTGCAAGGAGTCCAGTAGAGTTTGGCCGCGGTGTCTTCACTCCGCTCCATCCTCCATTCACTCGTCGTCTGCACAGCACCATCAGGTTACCACCTCCGCAGGGGAGCCAACCAAGTTTGGCCGTGGTGTCTCCATTCTGCTCCGCTCTCCATTTACTCTTATTAGCGTGTGCTAGGAGGGCAGACTGTGTTGCCAAGGGAATCGTGGAGAAGTGGATTCCACACAAATCAGCCATCCTGGAAGTAGTAACTGTCTCTCACCTCAAGCAAGTCTCTGTAATGCCGTAACTTCCATTAGGCCCTAGTTTTTCTCTAATTTCCCCTTTTTCGAGCAATTCTTTCACACCAGTTAAAAGAAATTCTAACAGGGAGGCGTAATAGACAACTTTCCTAAACTGTGAGTGGTTTCACATAAGAACAGGTAGAGAATTTTAAGACTAAGGACAGAAAGAATCAATTGCGCTTTAGCTCTGCAAGAAAAATGCCAGAGTACTTATTTTTCCTCCAAGAGCTATAAACTTATTTTCAGCCTGTGTGCTTTTTGCCATCAGTTTTGGTCTGTGTATCAAGCTGCTCAGAATGTAGAACACTGAAAAAATTTCCCCATTGTTATTGATCCGTGGTCATTTTATAGACAGTGTAGGATCCCCGCTTGGATCAAAATCATTCCACATAGAGGGCCTGCAGCATGAGCTACAAATAAGAGCCTTAATCGATTAGAAATCAGGATATCTGTGGCAACGAACTCAGGGCAAACCTCTATAAGCAGAAGCTGCAAGTTGGAAAGAAATTAGAAAACTGAGCCAAGAGTTGCAGAAAGTAGTTCGCCTATAGAAGTGTCTGCAGAAATAGCCATGGCTGAGGGAAAGGGGTAAAACGGGGCCTTTCCCCCGAGGGCTTGTCCTCTCCTCAGCAATTCTCAGGTATAAAGATGCAATGCAGAAGAGCTCCCACATCTAAGGCTGCCCACAGACCTGTAGGCTGAGGGAAAACCTGCAAAGAAAACCGGTCAGAGTGTTTTTTGCATGCCATGCTCTTGAATAACCAAGGCTTATTCCTCCATTGCTGTTGCTGTGGGCCTGGAACAGCACTGTTCACCACTTTGGTCCCAGCAGCATCTGTTGCACGAGCAGTAGCATGAGGACATATATGAAATCTTCTCTTTTTCACAGCTGATGATCAGAAGATGTCAGAAAGCAATGAAATGACATAGACCGATAGCAAGTGCTCTCTATTTTGCTGGGAGATATCCATTTCCCAGATAACCTCTCAATTGTCACCAGCCAACCATATCTTTTATTCAAACTGGGATGTTACTAATTACAATCCTACTTACTGCCTCAGTACCTAGAACAGTATGTCAGGGACAAGGTTCCCTTTATAATCACTGCACAAATTTAGAACAAGATGGTAAAACAGACATGTTTACAGGAAGAAAAGGAGTATTACTCATCAGGTAGAACAAGAGTAGTGTTCACTTGCAAAGGCAGGAAGCAGCCATGTTACAGATATCAGGAAAAATGAGACAAGACCTTCTAATCTTGGAGTAGTAGTTTACAGTGAATATAATTTGGCAGTGGGGACTGATGAGATTACAGAACGTCTTGATCATTGTCCCAGGTATTCTGGCCAACCTTCTCATTCTGAACATGGCATATGGCAATGTTTTTCTTCCCTAGCTCCCTTTAAGGATTGTGGCACCATCCTCCCACTGACTGGAAGGTGAATAAAGGTTCTGGCCATCTCCACAGTGACTCTCCATTGTTCCTTGGACTCTCTGGCAAAGCAGAAGTAACGCTGTTGAGGGTGACCTTCAAGTCACAATATCTTAAAAAATGATGAACAGCTAAAGGTGATTGGGATGGAGATATTCAAGGTTGTGTAATGAACAAATTGGAGTAGTATTTGGTACAGCAAATACAAGAGTCATCTTTATAAACTTCTAGTGCATGCTCCACATGAAAGTAATACTTTTATGACATTCAAATTTTACACCTCAATAGAAAGCAGACACAATCTGAGAAGGAAGAGCAACTACCTATGGTTTTCTGGAATTACTTAATATACTTAATTATGTTAGAAAACCTGCAGAAAAATCTGTGTCTTCCTAAGATCAGATACTGACTCTTAAGTCATAGTCATAGTAGGTTACAAGGCTGCAGTCCTTAAAAATCTCATTGTTGAAATCATTTTTTATTACTTTGAATTCTATTTTATTTTTTTGATATTGGAAGTGACTGGACTCAGCATCCAAAAATTAGTAAACCAAACTCAGATTTATAGTTACTATTTCCAAAATGTTTATATGGATACTTAAGACCCATGGATTCTACGGGAAATTCTGCTGTTGACTAATAAAACTGGACTAGGCATCCAAAGCATGGGAGAAGGGGGAAGTCTAGTAAATCTGATTCTCCAAAAGAAGGATAGAGGCACTAAGCAATAGATCTGCTTTTCATTACACTACTAACTATTGGGATGACTAATTGCATTGTCATACTATTTGCCCTCCCTCCAAAATGTTTTCTTGCCCTGTGCTTAGACTGTGGACTCTGTCCGTGGAGGCAGGAGTCGTCTGACCACCTGCAAGTGCCTGCACTGCAGACAGCCACATCTGCGTTAGTCACTGTGATTTCAGTTGACAGTCAAAACAGAGGCACTTCCATGGTATGATTCATCTCATTCTGATTTGATGTAAAATAGGTCAAATGAATTTTGCCCTGGAAGCACCTCTCTCTATCGACTAGCTGAGATGTAGCTGTCTCCAGCTGGGTGAGATCTATGTCACTCAGACTCTTAAGTAAGTACTATGGAGGGTCTGATCCTGGATCCGTAATCCTGAGCATTTCGTTTGTTACCAAGATTAACCAGGATATCTGAGAAATTTAGTTTTATTTTAACACCTAAAGCAGTTAAAATTTCTATTAGTGGGCACATTTCTACTGCAAGGCAGGATTCTGTTTTCCAACTTAAAATAACATAGTTTGTATGAAGCCATATGCTTGCAATCGGATAGATAATACACAGACGTGTCTTTGTGTGTATGTGGACTGATGACATGCCCAGTCCTGTCACATAAAAGTGTTTTGTCTCCACAAAAAGATTTGAAGCTGTGCAGTTCTATTATCTGTGGTGATTTTTCCCCATTCTCTTTCTTACCATATCAGGCATAAAATGAACTAAAGGATGAGAAGTAGGTTGTCTGAGAATGAGTCTAACAAGTAGTCATGTTATTTTAATAACATGCAGAAAGAAGAAGAGTCTTTCAGCAGAAAATGACGGAAGTGCAATTAGGGAAAAAACGTGCTAAATCTTTCCATTATATTGTTTTTTCATGTCTCATTTCCTCCTCCAGTTTAGGGGACAGAACCTTGATATGGTGCTAAAAGAAGAAAATCTTTCAGCAAAGAAACATACTGAATTTTTCATTCCCCAGGTGTCCTGCATTAAGAAAAAATAGATCGTACCTCACATTTTCAAAAATGTTGCCTCAAAGTGCATGCTGTGCTTACATGGGAAATCTTATCCATCTGATTACAAATTAGGCTGGTATGCTTGCACACCCTTCAGAAAGTCACCTAGCCCAGCCCAAGAGATGGTAGGAAATTAGAAAGAGGGTTTGAAAGGCTGCTCAATCTGACAGATTTGCTGGTCCATTCCCAATCCCATCTAAACCCAAGAAAGGGATTGCAGTGACTTGTGTTTCAATATCTTGTTCTAGATATTTGTGGGTGTCTCGTCTCATAGACTTATGAGAACTCTTGAGCAGTAAATTTACTAAATGCACGTCGCCTAAATTAACTGCACTCTAGCTGCTCATAGCAGTCATGGTGCTATAGCACTGGTTCTTCTGAGGGGTTAGTGAAAGTTTCCTACAGTGCAACTGATAAGGGCAACCTTTACTATGCTCATTTATATTTGTGGAAATGCAGCATGCAGAAATGAAGCTCCAGAGGAAGAATCTGAGTGTAGGTGTCTAGATATGAGCTAAGTGTCTGAGCAATGATTGCCCATTGCAAACAGTTGAGTCCAGAGGGCAGCGAATTTCACCCTGCAGCAGGCATCACCAAATTGTAGGCTCCATTTACTGCACTGACTACAGTCCATTCAGGGACTATAATGGGAGCTTAAGTACCTAACACTGTGTATAGTTTTGCCAACACAGATTTCCACTGGCATCTGGGATCCACTTGTCCTCCAGTGGCTAGTGCTTATATGCCAATCTTGTGCAACATCTCAAATCGACCAAAGGATCTCAGATGCACAAGGCTCCTACTTGAAAGCGGGATGATTTACAGGACCTATGGTGTCCTGTAAATTCCTTAATTTCTGTGCCTTAGTTTCAAGATGAATATTGTCATCATTTTCCCACGATCATAAGGAAAAGTATTGAACTCAGGTACCATTTGGCCCTGCGTGTGCAGGGGGGGTTGGACTAGATGACCTCTAGAGGTCCCTTCCAACCTTAGGCANTGAATATTGACATCATTTTCCCACGATCATAAGGACAAGTATTGAACTCAGGTACCATTTTAACACTTGAATCAAGATGCAATCCTTTCAGATACTTAAAACCAGCAGAGGTTCCTACAGCAACCACAGCTTAGTTAGTACACATATTTTTTGACTAGATAAGGTTGGTGTCATATCTTTAAAGCATTGCTGAAGAACTTTGAAGAAATTTCTTTTTTTTTTTTTTTAATTTTAAAACGTGATAATTTCAGCTGCCGTATTGATTTCTCATGCCATTGCAGCTGAGCAGTGGAACTAGACAGATGAATCTACCAGAATAATAATGGGACATTTCTGACATGTGAACCCTGAAGACAAGAGAATCACATCAAAACTGGGTGCTTAAAAGTCACTACTGCCTAAACTCTGAAAGGCAGGAGGAGATAAACAGAACCTTTTGTAGCATATGGGCTATCACTTCACCTTTTTCTCTTCTAACTCTTCCCAGGCTTTACAGAAGGAGTCTGGATGGCTCATTTGAGACTTGGATGCTGCTTCCAGATGCCTGAGAGTAAATCACTGGAACCTGATCTATTTGTTTATAGGAAGAGGATCCAATGGTAGGAATAAATTTATCTCCATAAACATCAAAAACTAATAGCACTTGAAATGCCTTAAAGCCATGTTAAGCATTTGGGTGTCGGTCTCTTCCAGGTCCTCTGTGAGCCTGGATGGCTCTACTGGGCAATCTGTGACACTTTCAGTGACATTAGACGACGCTGTGTGGGCATCTGAATCATGTCCTTCTTGTCTTAAACCTCAGTTTGTCACTGATATGCACTCTGTTAACCACATCTTGCATTTGCATTTCTCCAGTTCCCTGGGATTCTGTGCATGCTCATTAAACAGTTACATTATTCTATGCTAAACATTAAATAACTTATTTGAACTGTTTTTAAGCAGAAATCTTTCACTTAGAAGCAGGAACCCTGCATTTTCTTCACTTGATGCATTTAAGCACAACTGAGTTAGTTGAACAGAACAAAAGGAGCTTCATGAAAGGGTTGTGCAGCATCCTGGGCAGCATGTACAGAGTGTGAGCAAAAGAATCTAAGAAAATTCAGTGAATAACTTTGTTTTGCCTAGTGGTGGAACTGCACCCATTGGCTAGATGTGTATGACGCATTTTCTACATGCTTTACGTGTGTGCTTTCGTTGTTGGTGGGGCGAAAATGACTCATTGCTGTGTGGGTTGGCTATCAGCTCTACTGAGCTTTCTAGCATCGGCATTGCTTCTTAATTGACTCTGACAAGCCCGTATCTATCTTTTATATAATATTTTATAAGGCCCTAAGGTCAAAATGCAAGTTCCGCTCCTCTTGCTTAATCTCCTCTAACAGAATATTGGAAAAATGGACTAAACCAGCTGGAATTAAGTATTATTTAGGAAAAGCCATTGTAAAGCTTTTTTGTTTGTTTGTTTGTTTGTTTTCCTGAATAACAAGCTCTGTAAATATCAGCAAACCTGTATTGCTTGCTACTGAATGTAAAACTGGTCAAATTTTATACCCTGAGCATCTAGCAGGAAAAGTCACCAGCTATAGATATGCGAAAGAACTAAAGTTGCCTCTTTTCTGCAATGCATGCTCCTCTCACCATACATGTGAAGAATGATAATGTTTGATGACTTTAATCCAGTAGCAGGGAAGCAAGCAAGCGATTACTTAAAAATAAAATCTTCCTTGTTGGTATGAAACTATTCAAGAGTTGGACAAGCTAAAGAGCCAGAAACATTGTTTACAAGGATTTCCACTAAAGTATTTAGCTCTGTTCCTCCACCAACAGGAGAAAGCTCATTATCAGTCCTCTATAATGCTTATGCAGAATTATGGGAAGTGGTAAATTTGTCAAAAGGAACATCATGAAAATATTAATTGGTGAAGGATGAAGATGTCAGATGCTCGTGAGATATATTTAGTACCTCTATCCAGCTTTACCCATCTCAGTCTTGAGGATCGAGTTCAAGCTAATTGTCCAGTCCTCTGTCTTCCAAGGAGAAAGTGACTCACATTGTTCACCAAGATTGATACATCTCTCCCTAGACTTCTCTTTTAGAATAGGATGAATTGATCTCTGATGCTGCTGATCTCTCTTTTACTAACTTAGCATCAGGTTTGATTTTCTGAGATGGTAAAAAATGGAGGTTTTATGCTGACTGGGCAGGGACTATCTTATTTATTTATTTATTTATTTATTTATTTATTTATTTATTTATTTATTTTCTCCCATGTTTGTGCAACGACTGGGCATTAGTCTTGACAAACAGACCATGGTTTACGGTGGAAAATTTCCACTAGCATTGTAAAGGAAAAATAAGAATTTTGAAACTTAGTCTTTTCATTTATTATTGTTCAATCCTTTTGTTTGATATTAGGCACTGTTTAACCCAAAATGATGTTGTAGATGGCTGATCAGATGGTTTTTTTTAGCTGGAATCATGAATATGTGCTATTCACTGCAACATAGACAGATAGATAATGAGAAACAGAATACAGATTTTGGGTCATTCATACATATTTATCATGTATTTCAGTTGCAGCTTAAAAATGAAACCACTTCTTTTAAGGTAATGTGGTAGCATCAGCAAAATTGCACCTGATGAAAATGAATCCAAAATTGAATTCATTGGGGTCATAGAGATTTATAAATATGGATAAGGACAAGGAAACAGATCTGCTTTCCAGGATTTTACCAGGATTTTACCATCAGCTTAGTGGGAGGCTAATATGGTGCCATGAAGACCTTGACATTATACAGATTGATTAGTGTGACTGTACAACTAAAGGAATAGGGAGTTTGAGACAGTGGCTGATAAATATCTGGATAATGAAAAGTTGTCTACAGACCATTAAATAACTAATGAAGAACTGAAGCCTACCACCAAGTATCTGCAGCTCAGTGTGGAGGAGGTGGCAAAGGTGGAGAGATACAGAAATCTAGCTTTAAAAACTAGCATGAATTGAGCACATACATCTTGCATGCATTCTTAGCTTGAGGATAAAGTTATTCACTGATTGAAAATTGCATGATGAAGAATTTTATATGATAGGAAAGTACCTGTGATAAAGGGAATCATTTAAGTGGCTGGGAGTGTGCTAAAGATCATGCAAAATATTGCACCATCATTAGTGGGAAGTAAGAAGAAGGCAACAGGAGGTAAAATAAAGGACACAAAATAACCTGAAAGGGCAAATATGGGGGTACGATGGGAAGGAGAGTAGGAAGTATGGCTTTTATTCAAGCCATATTACTCTTCACACAAAAGTAATAGCTCTATGTACTAAGGAGAGTCTTGGGGCTTACCATATCACCACATCTGTACATCACCATCTGCGCAGATTCGGGTGGTTAATTCTGAAAGAGCCAACATGCCCAAATAATAAAGGAAGGAGTATGGAAAAGGACATGGGAGGGCTGTGCTAACAGTGAATCAGCAGGAAATAAGTCTACCACTTACTGTACATCTTTATCTTCAATTTTTCTGGCTTTTAATTCCCATGAGGAGATTAGAAGTTTCAGCTACAGAATGAAAAGGAGGCAGGGGGCAGTGCTGACCAAAAGCATCACCCCTGATGAGAGTGGAGGAGGGAGAGGATGAAGCTGAGCATCCCACAGGCTCAACAGACAGAGCAGAGGTTGGGGGAGCGGGAGGGAGTTTGTCATACAAGCAGAAGCTGCTTCTCCTGTCTCCTACCCGTTTCTTCTATTCCCCAAACGCACAACTCCAACCACCATTTCCTGCCCACTTTTGACCTCATCGTTTTGTTCCAATACTCTGATTGAATTTATTCTTAAACTTGTGGGAGTTCTGCATGGCACTTACCATATTTCCCCTTTTCAGGGTTTACTAAGCTACACAGCTTGAAGTGATAATTAGCTTTCCACAGCTCTTCTGTACTTACATGGAGAAAGGGCATTGCTGAATACATCAGAGGCCACCCAAGGACTCCTAACACTTCTGCAGGTTTTGTGAGATTCTTTGCTGGTGCAGAGAGGAGAGGTGAGGCAGACTCAGAAATCTGCCTTCTCAGAGCCAGAACCAAGAGCAGGACCTCAGACAATAGAGCACTCAATAATACAAATATATATACGATAAAGAAATAAAAAAAAAATCATGGATCAACACCTTTTCCCCTCCATAACTGCTGTCTGTAGGTACCAGTTTAGGATAGATGAGTCCTCTTACTAAGGAAGCCACTCTAAAATTGACTTTTTGGAGAATTTGTTCCCCAAATAATTTTTCTTGGGACAATATATTTTCTCTTGATAAAAACTTACAATTCCCCCTGTTCAATTAAACAGAGTTCTAATTTCAGGCAACAGTTTAACGTTCTCTCAGGAAAACATATCTTGGGGGAAGTTTTATAACACAGACTGTTAGTCCCCAGTAATGGACACAGAAAGTCCATCTTTGCCTGTAATCTGAGTTTCTTAATACAGGCTACAGCAGAATTAAAAATCTTAAACTGATGGCAGTTATCCTTCCTAAGTCAATAAAGTGCTGTTCTACTTTTTAATATGTCTAGTAATCAAACATTAAAAATTCCCCTGCAGCTGAGCTATGAAGCCCGAGAGAACATGCGAGTAGGCAGTTCAAGGGGTATTTAAAACATGAGATGACTGTATGAGACAAATAAACTTGTGTGGGCTGGCAAGTTTAATAAGCACTGTAGTACTTGTTCAGTAAGTCTCCATGTTCATAGCAGTTTATCTATTGGAATAAATAAACTGCTCCACCAGAAACTGCTCCATCAGAATCTATAGTTATTCTGAACTATATATATTTGTTTCAATCTACTTCCACCATGTTGCGTTTTCTATTCTGAGTGCTCTAGGAATGCAGTCTTTCTAACACATCCCTTTCTGACAATACTAGAACATTTCATGGTCAGAAGTTTCACCCGTGGCTACTTAGGCCCAAGTTGTTTCCATGCCTTCCAGGAATTAGTACGAATTGTAAATGGATTTTTATACATAATAGCAAATTGATAATGATGTAAATATATTTTGTTTAAGTTAATAGCTATCCAGCAAACATGAGACAAGTCATTACCCAAACTTTACCTGAAGTCTAACTTCAGATAAAGGTAGAAGAAGGAGCAAAGAGTGTAGGTAGAAGAAGGAGCAAGGAATATTGCAGTTGGTTTTCTGTATACTTCATTCAGGATTCATGTTCTTCATCATGAAGGAATTGCAAAGCTATGGAGTAATTTTCAGCTTTTACAAATTTTGCAGAACTAATACTTGGAAAGGGGAAACTTTGTGTCCCTTCTAAATTACAAAGAAACATAAAGAATATCTTCAAATCGTGGATAAAATTCATTAAAACTAAAATTTACATTGACCTTCCAATGTCTCTTTGTGCCTTCAGCAATCCAGCCACTTCTAGGAAACTAGGCCTGCACAGTGATGAAGGAAATAAATACTGGTAACTCTGACAGTGATTTCAATAATTAAATTTCATCCAAACTCAGTAGGGTAAATACAGCGTTGGTGTATTATGATTACAGTCCTGCACTTTGTAATTATGGAATGAAAATTAATTCTAGGTAGTTTTATTAGGGTATCAAAACAGCCATTTCAGAAATGCTGGGAACTTGATTACCCTAAGCAGTCACTACATGTTTTTGTCCAGAAATGTTTAGTTACATGAATATATGTACCTCACTCTTGCTTTCTTTCCTTTAGTCATGTGATCTTGATGAAATACTCTATTTCTTTAGCCTATGCTCTGTTGTAAAATGAATTAGATGTAAATGAACTACCAAGGATTTTCTGGCCAACATGACAGTGAAAGAAACAGTATGGGCTAAGTAAAGCATTTGAGACACGATTGTTCCACATCCTGCCAGGAACATGCACTGAGCATCCATCATCACCTGCAAGGTGCTAAATGCCTCCTTGCCACTCCTGTGGCATCCTGTATCATCCCCAGAAAGATCCCTGGCCAGCTGTCATGTTGCAGGGAAACCTTTTCCCTTTTTGCCATCCCCCTTCATCCACTGTTGGCAGTGTCAGAGGCAGGGTGTCCATTCCTATGAACTGAATTAACTGAGTATTTCAGGTTTTTGTTTCTATCCTCCTTTCCACTATTGTTCCTTGAAAGGAATGATGCAAGTGGTAACTACCTCTGGAGCTAGTGGTAACCAGGAGTAAGGAATACTGTCACTAATTTTATACTCTAATTGGTTGCATAACATAGATCGGAAGCAACTGCTTCGTAAGGATGAAGTTAAGGGTAGAATTTGGCATTTCACATGTTTTTAATTCTTCCTATGGTTATGTTCAAATCTTGTTTATGAGCAAAGAGGAAGCAAACCTTATAACTGCTTTATAATACTATACCTGTCTAAAATAATACTATACCTGTCTAAAATTACACTTGTGCCATACAAAGATAACAAAAGTAAAATAAATTAGCTATAGACGCCTGTCTAATCAGAGAAATGGTTGTCACAGCTAAATGAAGTAAAATAAAGTTGCAGACAGGTCAAGAAAGAGCCAGGCAGAGCAGGCCTGGCAGACTTCAGTCTTGAGGCCTTGCAAACTCAGTACAAAGTGTGTTACTAGCAGTGGCAATTCTGTATTCTGGGACTTCGTGCTTACACCACCTTTCTGAAATCTCTTTTCTGACCATCAATTGTCACAGAAAAAATGCATGGCCCTGCTGTCCTACTTCAATTTCTACTGGTCGGTTGGAACCGCAGTTCCTGTTGCAATGCACGGTCTTCATTCCTTAGCCTGTTCTGTTTGAAAGACTCCTGTTTGAAAGCTACTGTAAACATATTAGCAATTATACTGTTATACCATTGCTATTAATGCTAACTTTACCATTGGAGAATTCATCAACAGATCTCTACTGTGATTAAACTAGCTACTACCAGCGGTAGGTATCGCATTATTTTTCTTTAAGAGGCAGTGAACCTATACCAGTGAAGCCTTGGCTTTGAGAGACGTGGCTGTTCTGGTCGTCATTTTTTTCTTCACAGAATTTCTGCTACTAACAACTCAGGATATAAAATTCTAAAAAGTCCTTAAGGTTCTATTCTATTTTCTGTGTTTCAGTGACTTAATGACTGTACAAAAATTTATACAAGGTCTAATGCGAGTGATCAGGTCACCTTAATCCATGCTTCAGAGTGCAGATGGAGCTCCTTCCTTCATCCCAGCCTGCTGGCATTGTAGGGGTGAGGAAAACAACTTTGCTGGCCGCCAAGCTGCTCTGAGGACTCGTGTGGCTTCTGATGATTTGGACAGATCTATTTGCTCTTTAAAGGTACAGCATCAAATGAGCACTGCAAAATCTTCCACTTAGAAAAAGAGTTATAATATGTAGAAAAAAAACCCCAGACATGTCTTAATATTCTTCCTCATTATTACACGCTTTCCAAACTTCTGCTTGTAAAAGTAGTGCTACTGGGACCTAGTTGATGCACTGCACTTGATATATGGTTAATTGTCCATCATTTCATGTCTTTAAGTCAAAGTTGCATAATTTTCTAAAAACACCCCATAGGAAGGAAGAAAAGGAAAATGCCGCAAAAATGCCAGGGTGAAATCACATAAGTTCCATTTTTGCAGGAGGACAGAGTAAATCATCTAAGCATTAAGCTCTTGCCTTCCAAAGCAGAAACAGCTTTTTGGCACCACTGGTAGGATGCAGGTGTCCTCAATTGCTCTCCAAGGATTGTTGAATCCAACAATGTTGGAGGGACATGTTGAATCCAACAATCCTTGGAAGATCCTGAGAATACAGGGATAAGGCTAGGAAGGCTAAGGCCACCTGGAGTTTAATATGGTGAGGGCCATCAAGGACAAGAAGAGCTTTTATAAAGACATCACTAACAAAAGAAATGTGGGTCCATGGCTGAATGGGGCAGGAGCACTGGTGAAAAAGGATACAGGAATGACTGAGGTACTGAGCCCCTTCACCTTAGTTTTTACTTCAGGAATCCCAAGTTCTGGAGAACAGTGAGGAATTCTGGAGAAAGGAAATCTTTCCTTGGGTGGAAAGGATCGCTTAAACCAACTGGACATGTACAAGTCCATTGATACTGGTGGGATACACACATAAGTGCTGAGCGAAATGGCTGATGTCATTCCAAGGCCACTCTGAATCATCTTTGAAAGGTCACAGCAATCAGGAGAGGTGCCTGAGGACTAGAGGAAAGAAAATGTCAATTCTGTATTCAAAAAGGGCAAAAAAAGAATTGGACCCAGGGAACTACAGGTCGTCATCAGGCAATCATTGGCAAAGTGATAGACCATCCAGGACGCCATCCCAAAGCACTTGAAGGACGAGAAGGTGATCAGAAGTCGGCACGGATGCACAAAAGGGAAATCATGCTTAAAAAAAAATGACAGTCAATGATGAGATGACTAGCTGGGCAGATGATGGGACAGCTGTTGTTGTCTACCTGGGCTTCAGCAAGGCTTTTGACATTGTTTCCCATAACATCCTCATGAGCAAACTCAGGAAGCACAGGCTGGATGAGTTGACAGTGAGGTGGATTGAGAACTTGGTGAAAGGCAGAGTTCCGTGTGTTGTGATCAGTGGTGCAAAGTCTAGTTGGAGGGTTGTAGCTAGTCGTGAAGCCCATGGGTCAGTACTGGGTCCAGTATTGCTCAACTTCAGCAATGACCTGGATGAGGGACAGAGTGCACCCTCATCAGGTTTGTTGATGATACAAAACTGGGAAGAGCAGCTGATATATCAGAGGGTTGTGCTGACTTTGATAGACTGGTGTTCAACAAAGNCATCAGAGGGTTGTGCTGCCGTTCAGAGGGACTTTGATAGACTGGTGTTCAACAAAGGCAAGTGCAGGGTCCTGCACCTAGGAAGAAACAACTCCATGTACCAGTAGAGGCAGGATGCTGATCCACTAGAAAGCAGCTCTGCAGAGAAGTACCTGGGGGATCCTGGACAAGCTGACTATCCAAGAAGAGCAATGACATCCCGGGTTAGGAAGAGCATTTCGAAGAGGTCAAGGGAGGTGATTCTTCCTCTCTATTCAACTCTGGTGAAGCCACACCTGCAGTACAATGCTCAGGTTTCTTGACTCCCCAGTACAAAATAGAAATGGACTTACTAGAACAAGTCCTGCAGAGACCTGCTAAAAAGATGTAGGAGCAGGAGCATCTTCCCTATGAGGAAAGACTGAGAGAGCTGGGGCTGTTCAGCCTTGGGAAGAGAGGACTAAGTAGGAATCTTATCAATATGTATAAATAGCTGAAAGGAAGGTGTAAAGAAGATGGAGCCAGGTTCTTTTCAGAGGTGCCCAGTGACAGGACGATAAAGAACAGGCACAAATTGAAACACAGGAAGTTCCATCTGAACACACAGAAAAACTGTGACAAATTTCCCCTTTTGTCAGAAATGAGATGGGCTAGGTATGCAGAGCCTTTTTCAGGAGATTCAGTTCCTGATAGCTCCCTTAGAAAGCAAATGCGCCTGAGAGCCTATGCCACGTGTTTGTCAATTTCTCCCACCCCTGGCCCTTCTACTTCATCTCTTATGCTTTACTTGTCTTTCAACCAGGGCGATGTACACTCATATCCCAAACCTTACACTACTCCCCACCCACAAATAGTTGTCTCTGTCTCACTTCAGGTCTCCATCCTGTGTGCCAGTCCAAACAGCTTCAGCTGAGCAAAAGCCTGCCTGCTGCCCCATGGATCTCTGTGAGCAGATGCTCCCCAGCAGCCCACGCAGGGCATAGCAAGGTGCTACTGCTCCATGCAAGAGCTGCAAGCAGTGATCCTGGTTCTGCAGAGCTTTGATGCAGGAACTGTGAAGCAGGGGAGTAATCTGAAGACAGGGATGCAAGACTAGGCCACTTCCAATATCCCAGATGTAAAGCTCAGAGCTGGCAATTGATTCAGGCCTGAGCTTAGGCCTGAACTTAGGCCTGGTCTATCAACTGCTGAAGCCATGACTCAGGACTCTGCTCCACAGAAAGGGAGGCCTCGTCCCATGAAATTATCTTTAAATACAGGATGATTTGTCACCAGCAGATCCTTGCTAGGGACTATACTTCCTTCCTATGAAGTGCAAAATAATTTAATCTTATTCTGGATCTCTCTTTCAGCCATTACTGCTGATAGTAGATAATATCATATCCATATCTGCTCTGTTACAGCTTTCTGTGTCTTGTACTATCATACTATTGGCTTTAAGTGAAAATAAGGCACTGGAAGAGGCCATGAGACATTCTGATACAGCTGTAACTTAAAAAGACTCCCTGTTAGTTAGACAATTTTTAGACTGCATTTTTAGAAATTCAGTGTTTTTCAAATGGATTTCTGTATATAAAAAGCAAAATTTCCAGTATGGGAAGCCATAAATAAAATTAAATAGATCATTTTTAAAGATTACTCTGAAACGTGTGGAGAGAAATGAAATTAATAGGATATCCACCTATAATAATAAAAAAAAAGAAGGAAAAATATTGACATTTTGTACACTGAAGAAATGGGAAAGCAATTCTGGAATCTGCTAAAATTATGTAATTGACACAAAGTGGATAATTTCCACTGGTGGTTCTGTAATGTGTTTGCACATCATGCTAATCTTCTCCATGCATCTGGTGTGTTTCACAGGCCCCGTGAATGACGACATCAGACATGGCATAGCTTTCCTTCCTAGTCCATCAGGCCTGTGCCCTACTGACATTTCTGAGTAATTCTTTCTCCCAGATTAAATAGCATCTCCTTTACTCACTACCAATTTGGGCTTATTTTCAAATTATCCTTTTCTGCTGCCCAGAATCTCACTTGTAATTTTATCACATAGCAGCAAGCTTCTGTGCAATGAAAGCTTTCAATGGCAGCAAATGGACCAGAGACTGAAAATGTCTCTTTTGCTCACGTATTCATTGTATGAGCTGATTGTCATAAACTATACATGAATCTCGCTCTAAAAAGTAGCACTTGTCGACACAGTCGCGGTTACTCAACACTCTGCCACAGTGGTGCAAACACATTAGCTTAAACCACAGCAGAAGCAGGCGTCTGCCCACAGCTTAGGTACCTTGTGAACTCTGTCCGTGCTTTGTGTCATCCAAATTGCAGCTACACAAGCTTATTACTCTCAGACTTCTCTAGTATAGTCATGGGTTTAGTTATATTTCTGGTTTACTTAAATCCCTAGAACTTTGATCACGTGAATGCCTAGAATCTCAGTTTATTTATCATTAAAATAAGGTAAGATTCATGACATGGTAAAAAAGAAGCAACAAAGAAAAGAAAGGCCCTTCAATACATAATTAAAGTATTTTGAGCTACTTCGAGCTTTTATTTCTAAATGTAATGATTTTGGGGCACTCACAGGATTCTGAAGCCTGGTGAGTCTTTTCCATGCTCTAATTACATATCACCTAAATATCTGATCTTTATGGATTTTCTAGTTTGGAAGTCTTTAAAATGAAAGCTGTAAAATCTAGTTTTATGACAGGTTTGGTCCCATCATTTCGGTACCTTGAGTCCGTTTCTGCCACTCTGTTATTGCAAGTTGATCCTATCTGGAGTTCACCACCGAAGGACCATCAGTCAACGCCAGAGACGGGCTCTGGGGCATAGCGGAGGGGTAAAAGGGTCATCAGAAATAACATGAGTGCAAATACACACACACACAAGTGCCCATACCCTGTGAAAAGGGAACTTTGGAGTCCACGTCTGAATAGGGAGGAGGAAAAACTATCCACTGAGCAAGATTATCCACAAAACTATCCACAAGAGACAGTTCTTGGGAGATAGCAACAGGGATGGGACAGGCCCTGGCAAAAGATGGATTTTAACTTTTGAGCTACTGGCTGTGCTTTAAAAGCAAGTGCTCTGAGTCAGACCAAGCATCCTTAGTTTCAGCAACCAGAATGTCAGCCACTTCCAAGCAGGTGTTTGGGATACAGCCTTGGGGCTCAAGACAAAATGCCCCTCTCACCAGGGAAGCTGGCTATTGCTGGCTATTGCTGGCTGTAAGAAAGACTTGCTGGAGGGAAGGGGGGCAGGATTGGCTCAGCCTAGGGTAAATGTCTCCACTCCACATTATCTCCACTCAGAGCTGGCCAGAATGCCATGTAGTGGCAGCTCAAATTTCTATTTTCATGCATATTTTAGCGCAAAATCTTTCATTTCAACAGAGCTTCACAGGAAGCTGTGTGCACAGACTGTGAGATTACCAGACAATTTTCTTCATGAAACATGACATTGCAGTGCACTTTATATTCTGTCTTTCCCTAATTCTTATAGAGGCCTCTTTTTCTTCTAGCACTTCCTTCAATCTATCTGTAAAACCTGTTAGTTAAGATTACCAGTTAGAATGAAGGAAAATTAGTTTTTAAACATTTTCCCAAACTCCTCTCAGGCAAAGCATTTTTATGGGATGCACTCTTTTATTTCCTGAAAAATAAACAGGGTAAGTTATGAATACTTTTGAAAAACAGCAGCAAAAGAGCAACAAAAAACAGAACATCATGGGCCAGTGAGTGGTGCTCTGGTGTTATTGCAAAGTTATCAGACAGGATGACAATAGCCATCAACTGCCAGGGCTAAAATTCATCCTAAATGGCCACTTTGACAAGGGGAGCTGATCGTTTGTGGAGACAGAAGCAAGGGCCACCCAACTTCCCATCCATTTAGTAGTGGGAATATATTTTGGTAGTAATTATTGTCTACTCTTAAGAGTTTGATTTACAAATGCAAAAATCTGTAAGAAGTCTTTGCCTCCTTTTTGTCTGCTGATGTATAAAGCTGTCTAAGAGAATTTTAAATGCCCATTGCATTGAAATATCAATGTGTCTTATAGTGACTTATTATACCTGCCTCCTATGTTTGTCTCCTGAACGTTTAGATGAACTGCTGCCAACGATGCATTTAAAACATACTCACTTGGCTTTCTGTTGATAATTTTTTTCTTGACATTTTTGCTGTGTACACTTAATGTTATATTTTCCTGCCTTGGTAGATTCTCACAAGGAACTTTTCCTAGAACTAGGAGAAAGAGAAGAACTCTCTAAGGTACCGCAAAGGAGAAACTTTCCAAGAAAAATGAGCAGTGAGGTGATGAACTGGAAAATTACATTGCACAGTGAAGAGAATAGTAATATGTTCCTTTTGATTCTAGTCACATCTGTTAGCTAATCTATTCCTTTCTGATATTCCAGTCTCCTGGGCATGATCAAAAAGCCTTCTTTTTAAAATCACCCCTGTCAGGAAATGATGTTCTATTTGTCCTTGTAGATGTATGAATTCTCCCTAAGATTAATTATTCTGTTAAACGAGTTTCATTCCCGGGTGATCAAGATCCATTTCTGGGCTAGTAACAGGTTTTCACTATCACAGCTTCAGGGTCTGACACTTCATAATCCTGTAAAACCAAAACCTCTTTTGCATCATAGGGAAGCACAAAGTTGGAGTTTCCTAAGGGGATATAAAATATTTGTTAGAAGCTTGAAGACATCAGACTATTATTCCTGGAAAATGGCACTTTTGCTATAGAAAAGTTACTTTGAAAAGTTTTTCATCTTTCTAAGCATAATTTCGTGGGTGAATTTTAACTGAAGCATCTAGCTGCATATATAAAAGAGCAAAAAAAATCTCTTTTTTTTAATCAAGAAGAAACACTGTATTTTTTCTAAAAATCTATGCAGCATATCTATAGTAATCTAAAAGTTAATTCACCCCCTGGGATTTTCTTCAGAGGCTTCAAAAATGTTTAATGATAGAACTTCTTGATACGAATTTACTTGGTAAAATTTCTGAAAACTTCAGCTATATCTCCTCTGACAACACCACAGTGGATCTGGTTTTGATATAAATTAGGTTTTTCACATGCACCAAATAAAAGAAGACAAAACAACAACAACAACAGCAACAACAACAAGCAAACCAACTGAGCAGGTATGTTGAATTGTCCTTTATATATGATCTTGGTTAAGTCGTAAACTGCTTATGGAAACACCAGCAATTTGCCATGCAGGAATTAATGCAGATAATGTGTGTGGAGGTAAAAATAGGCACTACCTTTAAGTAATGTGCTTTTGAAATAATTCAGTCCAGGATCAGAATAACCAGTCTGTACTCTCTGTTTCAGACTGGAACAGAGACATTTGTTTGTTTCATTTTTATTTTTTTTTAATCTAATTTGAAGGTTTGATAGCATACATATTCTATAAGTGAATGACTTGAAGTCTAGTGAAAGTGCAAAGAACTATGCCTGACCACACCATATTGTCTGGAAAGTAGATACTCATGGAATGAGAACTGAGATTTATGACTGTATAAAAGACAGGATTTAGATGACTGGGTATGTCCAGGGAGAAATTTGTATTGCTATAAAATTTGCAAAACAATCAATGCTCTCTGTTGCTAATGACACCTTGTTGAACTAAAGCACTGCATCTTAATGAATTTAACTGCAAATACACTTCCCCAGTAGAGGCTTCTGCTGAATCATCTTAGTTGCTTTATGTTGAAGGAAATGCAGAACATGGAGCTCTACAGTCACAACGTACTGGAAATTCAGTATCAGAAGATATCTGTGCAAGTAGTGAAAGATGTCTTTACTGTACATACTACATCTGCTGCTTTCTTTTCATCTGTGATATACAGTAAGACAAGGAATTATTCAAATAAATATAGTCTTTTAGAATGTAAATGGATTAAAACGTACAAAATCAGGAAAAGCAGTTTGGGATATTTTTAGTACCTTCAGGTAAGCAAGATAAGGAAGGAGCTGGGAATTTGCTGCATTAAACATTTGAGAATAAACCAGGCTTGTAAAACCAGCCCTGCTGCAGCCTGTGCATTTGTGGGACGTATGGGAGCCCGGAGCGTAGCTGGCTCTGAGCAAGCTGCAATGTGGCTCTCTGCAAACAGTTGTGTCGGGAGGCTGCCCAGGGGATATCGACTTCTCTTTTAGTGGATCCAGGAAATAGTACTGCTGTGTCCTGAGGGGTAAAACTAATCCTTATTTAATTAAGAACTTTGATTAACTGAGTTTGGGTAAACAGGACCAAAATATCTTGAAAACAAAATACTGGAACCGAGACACGAGTCATTGTTCAAGCATTTGTCAGTCAAGATTCCTCCTTCGCCTCCCCCCATTACAGCTGCTGGGGACAAAAAGTCACCTCCTCGCTGCAGCGGGGTGTGTGTGAGCACATGTGAGCGTCAGGGGAGCAGCCCTTGGTGGAACTCACGAGAGGCATCGGTTAAAGGTTTCACAAGCACTGACTGCTGCCAGCTGCTTTAGAAGCAGCAATGAACTTCGCATTGAGTCCTCGTGACAAGGTATTCTGCTCCACACACAAATCCATTACCCTTAAGTTACACAAACTATGTTCATGAGATACTCCGTAATGGATGTGAGTAAAAAAAGTATATAAATATGCACTTAATTTGTGTGCTCAATCGCCAGGATGTATGCAAAGGAAGTAGTCAAAAATAAAGACTGGCATCTCCCGAGCAAACTGTTCATTTATGTATTCAAACAATTAGTTTCCAAATGTTCTTTAATAAGAGTGATGTAACTGCTCTGGTTGTGGGAATGACCTCCGTGCTAATTCCTGTCAGGACGTAAATCCAAATGGTGTCCTCAGTGGCAGCCACGCAATCGCATCGATTTTGATGAGGTTGCCCAGGCCTCATGGCTGCAGGCAGAATCCTGCCTGGGTTGTTTACCTTCCTCCGCTTCAGAACCAGCAGCTGTTCAGCTCTGGTTTTTACCACCACATTCAGTTAGTGCTTGCATGACTAATGAAACCACGTAGGGACGATTCTCTTGCCGCTCATCAGCCTGCTCGCCCATTGTCCTGAGCCCGTGCCACGTGGTTTGGGGCAGGTCTCCCAAATTACTTCCTTCATATCCTCACTCATGATCTTACCAACATCTTCTTTGCAATTTATCAGATCAGATTTGGTTATTATTTTGCTTTATAACAGTTTCAAAAGAATTAATCTAAAATGGCAATGATGAAGAAATGGTAACAGAATATATAATCTCACTGAAACAAATTTCTCCCTCATCCAAGAGATCAGAACATGTTTAGCTTTATGTTGTAACAGAAAAGGGATAAAACAACCAGCCTCACACAGTGATACTTTCTTAACCATGGCATTGTACCTGTTTTTTTAGATACTATGCTCTGTGGGAACCAACTCTTAGTTTATTTAAAATAACCGGAGGCAACATGGTCTTTAAATTACCTGCATATGAATAGCTTTCATGAGTTCTAGCTGTGCATGAAACTGCTTCTGTCTGCAGTGTTGTTGCTGTCTTCAACAGATCATTAACGTGAGGAGTAAATCTGTTCAGTTAAAGGGATTAGTTTTAAATAAAAAAATCAGGAGCATTTTAGGAGTTTTGGAACTGTCAAGGTGATGGTCCAGATTCCTCAGTAGATCAAGGTTATACTGAAATTATTTCCTTGAAATGCCTGAGGTACTACAGAACTTTTCCCTTTAAGTTTAACATAGTTTTTGGAAGAGATTAGTATTGAGAACATTCTGTTTCCAAGCTGCTCTCTCATGCATTTAATATATTTCAAATGCAGATGAAAACATTATGATCATGCAGGTGCATCTCCAGACTTTGCATGAAACTCGTAACTTCAGCTGGAGCTATGCCTTTTCTGGCAGAAATGCATCTAGAATTGTTGTAAGGACACTGTGATGGATAGACCATTATGTTTCTGTTAATTTGTTTCAATCATTAATTGTCCTCACTGTTAAAAATTGGCATCTTTTTTACTAGTCAGAATATATATCTATCTTCAGCTTCCAAGTCTAATTCAATTCAAGGGCTGAGAGGTTGTGTTTTTTTTGTTTTTTTTTTTTAACAAAATTAGCTCAACTTTGTAGCAAAAGGATCATGCATCTTCTCTTTCAGACAGCATAAATCACCACACAGTTTGGCCCTCAGCAGCCTACTGATAAGATCTTCACAGACATATACAACACGTTCAGACCCCTACTGCCTGGACTGATGGAAAGAAGCTTTTTTGCATTCACTTACTGAATGGCCATGAACAGTGCTTTTCTCTTAACCACACTATCTGGCACCATACCTCATGCACATATAGACAGTTCTGGCCACATGACATTACAAGTAGCATCTAGTAATTAACCACAATCCTGATAGCCCTTTACAAGCAAGGAGAAAGCCCCACCCAGCACGGAGAAGAAATGGAATTTATTATATCAGTATGCAAAGGCAGTCTTTTCATCAGATCACATTTGGGTACCACAGTTTGGAAGGAAGATCTCGGTGCTTAGTCCTACGGGTCCCATTGGAACCTCTCATTCATATGAGAGGCTGATAGAAAGCAAAGATACAAGTGCAATGCCTCAAATTGTTACAGCATTTCAGCATATCCCATTTGGGCTGAGAGTGAAGGAAGGGCAGAGGAAGAGGAAAGAAGCTTAATAGAGGATGAGAGACTTCCTCTGTTCTCAGTTTGTTGTCTCCAGTGCAGCTTCTTGTAGATGTTAATAGGTAAAATTTCTGATTTCCTAGTGACATGTGTAATGGAAGCTCTGATCTGTCTCTGTAAATTCTTTGGTACCTTCCAACAAGTTCTTCACAGGCTCCATTCTGATTTCAGTATTTTCTGACTATGATCTATTAAAAAAAGGTTCCTCATCGCTTACAGCAGCTTTACAATATGAAGCTCTTGGACAGTTTCCCTCATTTTCAATATCTCCCTGGTTATCTATCACTGCTGTCCCATCCCATTTCTGTTCTCATCCCCCACCTTCCAAGTGAAGTTATTTCTTAGTTAAGAGCTTCCGTAGAGAGAATATGCTTCTTATTTTATTGGTGGCCTGCACAGATACATTAAAATATTTGATGTAATGATAATAACAATCATGGTCGTCTGTTGGCAGATTTATCACACTAAGGTTCCCTGCACGTTTCCTGGGCTGCTGCTTGAGTTCCAGCCATTGCAGTTACTTACATATTTTGAAGACAACAGAAGGCATCTTCGTGATCAGAAATGGCTGTTGTTTTATCTTAGAAGTCTCAGAATGGCTTTGCAGTGCTGGCATCTTAGCTGTGCTGCATTTGCCGCAAGCTCTTGCAGAGCTTCAAACTCTTCACTTCGGTTCTGCTGCTATTAGCCAAGTACCAAACAATGATATTTCATGCTCCTTTGTATTCAATGGGGTACAGACCCAAGGAAGCCTCCAAACAGAACAAAAAATAAAACCTAAGAGGAGGATTAAGTGAATGAAATAGCTGAGGGGAAAGGTGGATTTAAAAGGTATTTAGAAAATGTTTGCAGTCGTGTTTGCGCACGATCAGTTACTGCTCTCACAGTGTGCCACCACTCTAAAGACTGTCAGTTTCTCTGTACAATTTTCTTCCTCTTAGTTGACTTCTTACAACATTTCAATTTACTCAGCTCACTCTCTCCTTTTACTACCGTAGATTCCCACTGCAGTCAGTCATGCATGTGGTACAATTTTGTTTTTCATGTCATTCCCTTGTTCCCCTTTCAAATCTTTTCAGTGGAGTGAGGATTCTATTTCAGAAACTATTTTGCTTAGTGAAATCTGATATTCCTCCCTCCTTGATAAATAATGTGTGCACAGCTATCTCCTCAAAAATGTCCTTCTGAAATGCACTTGAACGTCTCAGTGCACAGTCTGCCAATGAAGGGCCAATTTCATAAATACCTTCATGTTTTTTAGCCTTTTGGAGGCTAAAGGCACAAGAATGAGAAACATTAGTGAGGAAAAATCTTCTATAAATGCACATTTCAAAGCGCATTTCATTTGAAGCTGTGTGTTATCATCTAATATTCACTCTACAACCTACATGGTACAACTTAAATGACAGACACTCCTATTTAGATCTTCACGACCAGGCTTCCTGTGCATCCAGTTACATAGAACAGCAGAAGTCAGTGTCATCGGGATGTCAATTAATAGCTTCTTGATATACAGGTAGCCTTAAGCATAGATGGGAGCAGGCTGGAAGCTACTTTCCTAAAGCAGCAGCACGTTATAACTGTACAAGATCAGCTGCTTCAGCCCCTTCTCAGCCTTGACAGTTTACTTGAGCAGATGTCAGCGACAGGGAAGTATTGGCAACAGTGCTGGTGCCAGAACCAGCCTCATGCCTGTCTTTGTGCTTGAGAGGAACTGGGTGATGCCATGTACAAAAGGTACAATGTATTCGTTTGTAATTCTGAATCATTTTGCCTGGATTTTGTCCCTGCTGAATTAGATGACCAGGACTTCTGAGGCAACCCCAAAGGCAGGAGACTTCCTGACTTCTTCCCGCCTCTCTGTGCTCTTGTAGAGGCACGCCAGGATTTCTGAGAACCTAGCTTGATTCCTGAAGAAATTAGTCACTAGCTTTCAGTGAAAGTTTCTGTAGACTGCTCCCAGAAATCTTTACCAGTGGTTCTTAGAGAATGAAGGGCTGCATGAGAGTGTCAGAGGAGAGACATGAAAAAAAGCTTATGAAATCTATTCTAATATGGACTAGGTTAGAAAGAGAATTATTATTAAGTGAAGGTCAAGTGGCAGATATTGTCAGTGTATCCTCATAATATACTTAATGCTCTTGGATAATAGGCAACAGCAGATAACAAGACTCTGAACTGCTTTGAGCTGACTCATGTCAGGAAATGAAGCATAGGCACCTAGCATAATCTAATGGTCTATATCTCCAAGGGTAATGCTCAGAGCTAGCTTACAGGCTCTTCCCTCACATCTCCCTCTCTGAGGAATTCTCCTTTTCCCTCCTTTGTCTCTTCCTCCACAGCATTAGAGGTTACAACCTCTCATTTCTGTGGATTTATCTACTCATAAAACTGTGTCTCCACTCACAAGTGATCCAAATCTTACAAAACAGCTTTCTGAGAGAAGTCTTTCTCAAAACCCATCTTATTCCACAGAAATAGGAACCACTGGGGATCAGCTAGGAACCATCTGATCTAGGTCTGTTGCCTGTGGAATAATTTTTGCATCTCTGCCCACAGTCTTGTTCCTTCTTCTGAGATTTTGTTGAGGTGCAGATAACTCTGTGTAAGAACACAGCTTTGTTTGAGCTGGCTGGAGTGAAGTAGCTGCCTAGGGAAAAAAAAAAAAAAAAAAAAAAGCCAGAAATTTGCAAAAACACCATGGGCAGATGTTTTGGCCATGATATGACTGGCTAAATATTCTGCCAATCCTCCAGCTGCCTTTCCAGAAGAGCATAGGTTTTATGTGGGATGTGTGTCATATTTGTCATCCCAGTGTAGATATTTTACAGCATCTTGATGCTCTGTGATATCTCAAGTGGATCTAGACACCTCTGTTTAGGCCATTAATTCTCCCTATACTCATCCTTTTTTTTTTGGAGGGGGTGGGGAGGGATGGGGGAAGTAACTTAAGCATAATCTGAGTCTTAGGTAGGAATATTGGAAAGGTAAAGCGAAAATACAAACTTAAGGATAGATGAAAAGCCACCTTTCATCCAAGGATGGACCAGTGCAAGTGTTTTTTATGGAAGCACGTGTTGCAGTTTCCATCTCACCTCAAGCAGATCTCTTCCTACACATGTGACACAAGCTAAATACCTCTCCACCATTCCAGTGCAACTGCTTCTGAAATTGCTTTGTCAGGAAAACCAGCAAGCAATTGTGTCAACTCAATGAATGTGGCAGTAAGTTGTGGCTCAGAGCCAGGAAGAGGCTACTATCCTGCCATCTCTACCCTCTGGGGAAACCCACCATAAACTTTGCAGGTGAGTTCAGAAATTGAAAATTCTCTATCCCACAGTGGAGTTTTGTGAGTGTTGTTGCTGTGCTTAAGAAAGGGATATGAATGGCTTGATGAGAAGAGGAAATCATTGACTTGCATTTTAAGAGGACAGAAAGTTCTTCATTTTCTGTCTCAAGAAGGACAGTAGTCCAAACCTTAGTGCAAACCTGGCCGACTCACACCTCTCAGTACTGTATCACACAGGCATTTTACAGCTATTCACTACATGTAAATGGTTCTTTGTCCCAACATAAATTAGCAGCTGTCAACACAGCCAACGCTAACTACTAGGAAATGATCCATCGGAGACGGAAATGTTTCAAGCTATCAAGTCCCCAAAATGTGCTAAAACATCCGTAGAGGCAGACTGCCAGTGGGTTATTATAAATTATGGACCATATGTTCTGTTGGCTTCTATAGTTTTGAGCAAGGAAGTGTGTCATCAAATAATCCTGAAGGAAGGGAGAATGCCCTGTGCAGGAGAAGAGTTATAATGATACTCCACTGGGATAATACCCCAACATCAGCTTTCCTGAAGAGTGTGAGTACTAAAAAGACCAATGGAAGCATAAAAAAAGAGGTGTTACTAGAGTGTAGTTACAAAGAATTAACTTGGCAGGAACTCTACCATATGGCAACATCAGAAAATGTGATAGACACCTGAGGAAAACTTGCTGTGATTCATGCTGGCATGATCAGCCCTAACCTTCTAATGTATGCATCTCTCTTGGCTGTAGTCAACACAACTTGAGGTGAAGCAAACAAGGACTCCCAACATCTAACCTTGCTGACCATGTGGTTGAACTAGTTCCACACTCAGGCACTGCAGATATTAATGCCCTTGAACAAGAACTCAGTTGGCAAGATAGTTCCAGACAGTGAATTGCATCTGCCATGGCATTTTTTCCCCACTGCTCTGAATGCTGATGTCACTTTTACCCAAAGTGACTCTCACAGTTTGGTGCAGAGTCCTTTAGAGCTTGAAAATGTGCACTGAGAGTGAGCCTGCACTTTCTGCAGTGTGGAAACCAACCAGTCCCCTGGAAACTGAGGTTGGAGGACATGGTAAATTCCTTCAAGAATATTTTTCTTATTAGACAAGATCAGGGGAGGTCACATTTATTCTGGAAAAATATGTGATTTAAAATTGTGAAAAGGAAGAAGAACCCCCCACGGTTCCCTGTAGCAACCCGAAGTGCAGCTCTCCTCTTAGCTGCTCCGCAGGGCTGTGCTCCAGGAGCACTCTGCTGTCTGCGCACAGGGAGCAGCTCCAGCAGCACCTTCACACTCTAGGTGCAACTTTACAGCGCAAAAGCTAGTCCTCTCTTAACTAAAGATCTTTTAATGAGACTCTACTCGTTAAAAGTTAGTTTAGTTGAGAGATCTTAACTAAAGATCTCTTGGCTGCCTTGAGGGGCTGGCAGCTCTCCTTTTACTTCTTAAGGTTGGTATCCCTTGCAAAGCTCCTTATGTATAGGCTTACAGATAAGAAAAGTTGTTATATTTAGAAAGGATTCCTCAGGGACAAAACAGATAGCATGATTTTTGGTATTATAGTCATATTAGAGTTTATACCAGCTATGGTTTTGAGCACTTACGCCTCCTTTCACATTCCTTGGGATATACAAGACAAATTCAAGAAAGGAACATTCAAAGAGTCATTTCCAACTTTTTTTTTTTTTAAGGGATAAAGATTAGATTTTTCCCCTTAGTGCTTAATTTCTCTAACAATTTATTTCTTTGTATCCTTTAATAGATACACTTCTTTTCTAATTTTAAGATATTTGCAGCAGTGGGGGATGGATTATAGAAGTTCTGTTAGTAGATTGAGTTTAACTTTCTAAATCATGAGTCATGAACTGTAAACTGTGGGAAAAAAATCATTTGTTAGATGCATGACTTGCAGTGTACAAAGCATAGCATCCACATAGGGCATACAGATGACACATTAGCAGATAGTGTGCTTTTTTTTCTATATTATTTTTCTGCCTCAGTTCTCATCAGTTTTGAAGGGTCCTACATACAAGCTTTAAGCAGTTTAGAATTATGTCAGACTTCAGATGCATGCTGAAATCTGCACTTCCATTTGCTGGTTCAGATGGACATTTTGGAATAAATTACAGCAAATCTAACTCAGGAAATAAAAGAAATAACAGAAATAAATTGTCTTCTCTATTATAAAAGTTCTTAAAATTCACTGGGAGTGCTGGGAGTCCAGCATTTTTATACCTTTTATACCTTAGGAAAGCACTTATAATTTAACTGAACGTCTTGCTTTTGCTTTTTACACTCCATGTGAATAGCTCTCCGAGTTTGTCCTGTTATAGTTTTACAGCCTCATTTTGCATGTACTGTAGAACTGGGCTAAGAGGTTGCAGCTCAGTTCTCTGATGGCTGTGTTTGCATGGTGCACAATCTCTTTCCATGAGGTGAGCAGGACTTCCATGTTCCTTTGGAACATACATGGACATAGTGAGATTCCAGCACTCTAAAGTTGTACAAACAACTGGCTCTGAAGGAGCCAGATATTATTTGCCTGTTTATATAAAGTTTCTCTTTCATTCATGTGAAGAACAAACACCAATATTGAAAGGGTACAGTCCTATATTATCCTTTTATTTCTACCTTGGATGACTGAAGTTACGTATCTCCCAAGAAAACGTGGTTATTCAGAGGAACTGCTTCCTGTATCTTGACTTCCAGTATGCTCTTCCACATAGAAATGTGCAATTTCTCAATTTTTCTGAATGGGACTAATAAAATACACATGGTGCAGCTGTGGGAGTGACTCAGCAGAACAGCTCTGTATCTTTGCGCACATGATATCCTGTGACAAAAAATCTTGCACTTTCAAAGTATAAAAAAAAGTCTTAGTTTCATCAGCTTCTTCCTCAAGGGGAACTAAAAACCATTTCAAATGGAAAACAGTAATGCTGAGGTTCTAGCACACCAATCTGTCAAGATGGTAAACATGAAAATGATATCAAGAATGGTTTCTACTTCAAATTTTATTTCGATTCATAATTATTTTCATGCTTCCCAAGCAGAATTTAGGAGTATCTGAAGCAAGGCTCATAATGAGAAACATATGGCAGATGAAGTCATGCTGGTAACAATGGGGAGTAATGAGAAGAGAAATGTTTTGTTAACAAGTGTAATCTACTTTGGAGACTTTTCCTCAGGATTAAGGAAGAAACCTCAAATTTGCTAGATGGAAGTGGAAAATGATAGACATCCTTCAGCATTCAAGCATTTGACTGCTTGAAGTTCAGGATGAACACTGTCATTTTAATTTAACAGGAAAAATATAACAATGATTGAAGAAATTAATCTTTTTTTTTTTTTCCTTTGGATCAGAGGAAGTTTTGAGTTCTGCAAGGCCTAACACTAGAAATGAGATTCATCTGCTTGAAATTATGTGTTTAAAGTAGGTTGGAGGGTAAGTTTCCATCTGCAGCTCTTTCACCCTCTTTCATCACCTGCATCCACGGAAATACACAAGAGTTTCCACATGTCTAATGCACCTCTCCCAAATATATTCCCTCACATCAGCTTAGAGAAGACACACATATAACCTAGACATCTCTGCTGCACAAAAGTTCCTGATTTCAAGGTATCTGACTCCTGCACCAACCTTACCCTGCCAGCCCAGACCCACAGGCCAGCAATATCACAAGTAAGAGAGCTCTGATGCAGCACACGCTCATCCTGCTTTTTGGTTATCCTACAGACTAAACTTTAGGAGAGAGAGGACAGTAAGAATAATGAGTTTTCACAGAGCCTTTAGTTTAGGTAACTGTGACTGGGAGGACTGGTCTTTGGAGAGGGACAGAATTTGACCTGAGCAGCAGAACAGGGTAGGTGGAGGCTTCCACCTTAGAAACCATCCACAAGGGCTAGAGGGTACCTGGGACAAGAAGCAGTCAGAAGTTCCCCAAAGGAGATTATAGCAGCTTATAACATGTTCAAGACTGTTTGTCTAAGCCTGGGAGAGAGCTTGGGCTGTTTTACTTTTATCTGCTGATAGCCTGGCCTCCAGCACCAAGAATTTTGGGACAATGTTTGTTAACTGCCCTCTGGCATTACTCTAGTCTACCCAGATGGGTGCTTGTTTCCCATCGGCTCTTGAAGTGCATTTAACATACAGAACAAATCTGTCTCACAGACCTGAGCTTACCTGAGCTTGCTTGGTTCCTGACAAGGTTGAAGGGGTGCATGTTTGATTTGCAAAGATCCCCTCCTTCTCACTCACCTCATGAATCAAAAAAAAAGGAAAAAAAAAAAAGGAGTGCACATACCCCATCTTGCCACTGGAACTGTCATGAAGGATGAAAGCTGAGAGGTTGTGATAATACTGAGCGCTAATTGGCACAATGTTAGGCCTTTTACGTTGGGTAAAATTCCCTGTCCACTTCCCTGTGAGTTTCACCTGAGATTTAGACACAAAAACTAGGTGTCTAAAATCCTGTTATATGTAATGCAATTCTTAATCTTCTTTTACTTGCCTGTATGAAATGTCTTTGGAACCCACCTACTCAAGACACCCACATAAGGCTGGTAAACATGATCAAGAGCATACAGGAGGTGCATATCTTTTTGAAATGGTGTTCAAAGGCTCAAATGGCATTAGGTGCCAAAGTTCATGAATCCGACCACTAATCAGCACAACCAAGTAAGACTAGAGGGCAGTTCAGTAGAGATCAGTCAAGAGGAGTCAGATTTAGGCGTCACATCTAATGCCATCTGCAACATGGACACACTGCCTGCATGGAGCTGGTAGTTGTGATATGGGATACCCACATTTTTGTGAAAGGACAGCTAAGGGCCAGGCATGGTACTCTGAGTTGTTCAGCTTGATTGACTGGCATGTAATAAGGTAGGTAGGACAGTAAAATTTCTGATAATAGCTAATAATTGGAACCAAATATATATTTGGAAAGCTTCTAGCAGCCTTTTGAACATCTCTGTTGAGGAGAGTGAATCCTAATGTAGAAAACGAGAGTTTTCGAAAGTCAGACAGAGATTACACAGCTTGCTGCATCAACTGCTTACTGTCTGCAGTGTTCTCAGCCCAGACTTCCTTGCAAATGTGTGCAAGAAAGCGTTCTTGAATTAAAGAAAGATTTTTCTGGTGAACTGGCGCTGTGTATCCTCATAGTGAAAGCTGAGGACAGGCCAAAATAAAGCCTTTGTTTTGTGTGGGAGCAAATTTAGGTCACCGATACAGAATTACCTCCTACACTTTGGCTGGTGTGTGTCACACTTTGAAAAGGGTATTAAACATTGGATGAGACAGCAGAAAGCTTTCGGTCAACTGGCATTTCGATCTGCTCTGTCTGCCCTACCTACACTCCTCCGATTGCCATCCTATCTACTGTCTTTCAGCAAAATTGTACGTTTGTTAAGTTCCATTGACCCAGTAGAGTTTCTACAGGTCTCCTAGTTTTTCAGGTGATATTTGGATCATCATGGTCTTTGGGAGCACTGCAGTGCTCATCTCACAAGATTCCCACAAGATTCCTTCTGGATGCCTGATTTCCCCCCAACTATGCACAACTTAGCTAGGTTTCCCAACATCTATAGAGATATCTCGCAATTGTGACCTTTGATTAAGACTTCAGGGAAGCTTAACCTTGGGAACAAAGTGTGATCCTTAAAGTAGAGAATGTAAGAAATGCTCTACCTTAACTACTAGACCCTCTGGCCTGATATTGCTTCTCAGTTAGTGGCTGTAAGAGACGTCGACCGGGGAGATTATGTGGGCCTGGTCTGTGCTTCAGTCCTCCTGGCATCTGTGGTTGCTGATTTAAGAATGTTACTGTCCCTTCACAACCTGTTTATGTACTGGTTTTCCAATCCTTTCTGAACTTGCAGTAGTTCTACAAGTTAGAAACAGACATAACATTTAAAACCTGAAAGTTATTCATCTAGTCCACTAATGATAATTAAAGTTCACTGAGAAACCCTTGTAAAGGGAAAAGTTAGAATACCTGAAAACAAAACTTGGACATATCTGTCTATTTCTCCCACTCTTTTTTTTTTTTTTTTTCTCCAAGCAGCCTCCCACTTCTATTACATCATTCATCCTCTCCCTTTTCCTGCAAGTATTTTCTTAAATCTTATCTTCCTGCAAGGCTTCGTCATGTGTCTTTTCCAAGAACATTTTGTGTTTGAACGCATCTGCCTTTCCACGCTTCTGCAGGGGGCCTGCCTTTCAATGTGCTGTGGAGAAATAGGGAAATTTTTATCACTACGCAAATAACAGGATTATTTACAAGTCTAAGGTCTGGTCATATTATTTTTCTCCTATAATATTTTGTTGCTATTAAGTTAATATACCTTCTAGTTACATTTGCACAGCAGTATTTCTATACCAGAGATCTCAAAGTAGTTTGCAGTCTTGTAGTACCCTGTTTAAAAGGCACGTGAAAGTTGTTATTTTTTTCTGACCGAAAATGAGTTGAAATGTTTTGCTCAAGATTGCCTTGGTCAACAGTGGAGTTAAAACCAAATTCAAGAATCTAAATTATCGGCTATGAATAACTATTAGTAAGAATCGATTCATTGAACAACATTAGTAGTCTCAGGATGGGATATGGGTGTTTTTTTGTTTGTTTGTTTGTTTTATTGATTTTGGGTTGTTTTTTTTTGTTGCTTGGTTGGTTTTTTTTTGGTTTTACAGAACACCAAGACACTCACTTAAGACAATGTCCAATATATAGATAACAAAAGTCAGAAAAATGAATCCCAGTTTAGTTATCCTGTCATTACAAAAATCTAAGAGGTCTCTTAAGGCAGAAATAAATTGAATCTAAGTATCTGAAGGTTAAAATAAATCTTTATGGTTATGTTTTCATTATTGAAGTTGTCCAGAGCACTGGACCTGATGGTCCTGCTGCTGCATTGCTAATACACTTACAGGCATGGCTGAGACAGAGATGGGTTTGATTTCTGCAAGGTAGTGCCCTACTCAGGGTCACTGTTCGTTGTGATCCACTGCCATTGAACTCTGTGCTTTTCTCTCTCTGCCCTACATAGTCCTCTACAGCATCTCTGCAGTCTTTGCACCCCAGACATTCCCTCATGTTATGCAACACATACCCTGAGCTTCTGCTGTGAAAACACCTCACCTGTGGGCTCGGACACAATCTTCATCTGCTCTGGCTCTGAACTGGAGAAAAAAAAAAAACAAAAAACACATGCACAAAGCAAAAACTGTTTTACAGCCTTCAAGGGTCTCACCACATGACTTTTTCTCTGGTCTCACAATCAACTTTTCCCCAAGTCCTGTTTTATTTAGCAATATAGGCATAGTCTATATGTAGTCTATATAACCACCAAAGCTATACAATTAAGGCACCAAATTTCATTTAGCGATGCAAGCATCCCAAACATGAAATGCATCGTCTCTTTAGAGAAGGACCACGTTAAGTCAATTAGACCCAGTTCCATTGTACTATGCTTCTAAGGTGATAGAAATGACAAATTTTTAATCACAGTAAAAATAGAGGCACCAGAATCAAAATATTCTATTTTTAGAATAATGAGAATACACTATTTAAAATGAAATAATTCTCCATTTTAAGATATCTGAGCTTTCCCCGCATAGAAGAAATTTTCAGCCTGTGCAAAACTGATACAGACATCGTATAAACAGTTGAACCCCCTGCAGTGTGAGCTGGCAAAGTTCCAGTTAAGCCAGTGGCATTACAGCAATCAGGCATGAATCTAGCCTGAGAACCACAGAAATTATTGCCAAATGACTGAAATTATCTGCACTGCTAATTCATTAAAGAGCCTTTCAGTTTGTTAGGCCAGCATCAGTTGTAATGCAAATGCAAGGTTCTCTTGAAATTACATTAATGAACAAGGGATGTTCTTATCTCACATGCAGAAGATAATTCTACGGCGACGGAAAATTGCACAACCTCCCCTTCTGCCTTACACTGCCAGTTAATCACACGTGGCAAAGGACATTGGGGATTTCCATGCGCTGGAGTGCAGCCAGCAGCAAGATAACGCAGATGAACTTGAATTGAAGGGCAGGATTCACAATGTTTCAGGAGGATTTTGATGCTCAGCTAAATGTCAGTGCTAATTGAAACTCAGGAACGTCGAATTATGCTCTCTAATGAGCCCAACACAGATTTCTGCCATCACCTCAGCAGTGCAGTGCTGTCCAGGCCCATCCTTTGCTCTGCATGGATACTGACATGAAAGACACACTCAGTAAATCATTAACAATTACACTTTCCAGTCAGGTTAAAAGGTAACTAACAATGAGTTTTTCTCTGCTTCTTTAAGAGTTAACCCTCTTGCAGCTTTCAGCCACATGACAGTGAGGTGATAAAGGTGAGTCGTGAGCAGCAGAAGACATGAAAGGCAGGGGACGTGCTGAAGAGGCACATCTTCGAGCAAGGTGGATCCCAGCCCCCAGAAAGTGCAATGAGATTGCTGTGGGCAGTGGGTCAGCCCATGCAGTGCAAAGCTGCTCTCCCTGGAACCTGGGGTTTGTCACATCAGCCATCCCACCTCAGGTCTAATGTCCAAGTCCAACCTTGCCTCACTGATGAGATGTTTGGAGGAGGCTCCCCTGACGCATGCAGATGCCAGCTGCAGAATAAGTCTCTCCTTTCTCAGGAGAAGAGGACTGTGCATGCTAGTTGACTGCACTGCAGAAGACAGACTTTCTCACTGTCTTTCTAACACTGGCTTCACTGATTTTCTGATTTCAAATTACATGTTTAAAGAGGCATCTAATTCCCAGTGTCAATCAACAGTCCTTTTACATGTCTTAAAACTGTTTAACAAGATATAAATAGGTTTGTTTGTTTTCTCTTCAGAACATCATAGAAGGCCACAGGTTGGCTTGAAAAAGCTCTAGTTTTTATATGATGTACTATGCTTGTCCTCTACCTAAACACAATAACACACACAGAAAGATCAGGGCCATCAAACCTGTTTTAGCAGAGAGAGCTCACATGTTTTAGCAGAGAGAGCCAAATTCTCAGACAGAATAACATTTACTAGGGCGAGAACACAAAACACTATTGGTTGGAGAAATGACTCTCAGCTCACAGTGCTATCAGCTATCATTTTCAAGTACTGCTACTGGACATGTTTACTTTTATTTTAGATCACAGTAGCCGTTTTTTTCAAGCCCAAACTCTACCAGAGTCATGGTAGGGAAGGAGGAGCACAGAGGACAACTGTATCTCCAGCAAAAGATCTAGGTGGCCCCTGCAGAACAACCAGAAGGTCACTTATTAAGTCACTTTGTTCCTATTTCTGCTTTTGCTTCCCTCTGTCACTTTGAACACAGTCAAGTAAATTAACACTTTTCCACCTCTGGCTCCATAGCATTTATAGGACACTTAGAACAGTATCAGTCTTTGTAGCAAAGATTTTTGGATTTTTGTTAGTGAATTAAGTAATGACTGGAAAGTGCACATTGAGGGTGACAGAGCCCTGGAACAGGCTGCCCAGAGAGGTTGTGGAGTCTCCTTCTCTGGAGATCTTCAAGACCCGCTTGGATGCAGCCCTGTGCCACGTGCTCTAGGTGGCCCTGCGTGTGCAGGGGGGTTGGACTAGATGACCTCTAGAGCTCCCTTCCAACCTTAGGCATTCTATGATTCTATGATTCTATAATTTTTGGATGGTGGGTATTATGTGACAGGTGCAAAGAATTTTTAATGTATTTTCTGACTGTATTAGTTAAAATATCTTGTTCCATTCCCAAAGGATATGTTTTTTATTTAACTTTGTATTTTTTCTCTTATCAGTAAACAAAGAAAAAAACAAAATTGTGTTTTCAATAACAGAGCTTCTTTCCAGCTGGTAGGCTGGAAGCGCACGGACATGGCATATTAAGCTATTGAAAACTAGTGTTCATCATGTTTAGCTTCTGGACTCTACAGATCAAGGATTCTCTTGAGAAAAAAATAATTCACTCCTGGGAGCAGATACGGAGATTCTAAATAGCTCTGTCAGGGCAGCAGGAATTGATCAATGATGAAAACTGAATCTCAAGTCCATGAGGCCCACAGATTTGTTTTGGGTTCATTATTGATGGTAGTAATTTTCTAAAAGAAGACAAATTAACTCTTGGAATGGTTCATGATGGTTACTCCATCAGTCATCATCTCCACAACCATCACATATTGTCATTAATAGGATGTTTGAAAAGCAAAATGTGTCAGTAACAGAAAATATTTGCCAGAGAACCATGAACTGGCTTTTCCAGACTTTCATCAATCCTATAGGTACCTAGTATGTCTGCTATGCCACATCCAATAAGAGAGACTTGTACTTCTTATTTTTATGTACAACACAGACATTTCTTCTGCAGTCTGAATTATTGCAGTGGTCAAAATGTGGTTAAAACAACAAATGGAATTTAGATCACATGAACTTACATTGAGGTTTGACATATGGATACGTATGCTCTCAGGTGAAAGCAATAGCACTAGACTGGGGAGTGCATCAGCGTGTTTCATAGAGTTAGGGAAGGAGTTACAGAACCACAAAGAATTGGAAGGGCTCCGACCTACCACTTGTGTGTGCGCCAGTGAACAAGAACACTATACTAATGTTCTGAGGCCACCTACTGTTTATTTTTAACACCTACATGTTAATTTAGAGGATACTGTCCCACACAACCAATGTCAGATCATTTCAAATGACAAGAAAGTAGACCTAATCACCAGAAAGTAGACATTATAATTTTTAAGGGAATAAGGCCAAAAGAGAACTCATTCTGCTTCAGTTGCCATTTTTTTTTATTATCATTCTTATCCCTGCAAATATGACTTTTCATGAAAAAGTATTGTCATCCTGATAATTTTTTACTTCATTGACATCTTTTGGAACCTCTTTAAGAATACCATAAACAAGACTCAGATCATCCCAGAAGTTCCATTTTCAAGCACTTTGGAAGGGTCTGGATACCCAGGCATCAATAGATCCAGATGATTGCTTTTATGATCATTCTCAGTTAATCATAAAAGGAGTTTGTTGATCCCATCTTACTAAATCCATCTGTTGCTTTGAGTTTTGTCTTGAAGCATGATGATCAAAAGAGATAAAGAGAGAAAAGGAGAGGAAAAAAACAGAAGCACTTATCGACAAGAAGTTGTCCCAGACTGAAAGGCCTACGTTGAGGCTGTGAAGGACAGCCACTGTCACTCACACACACACACACAGAAAAAGAAATATAAAAAAAAAGAAACTTTGGCTTGCTGCAATCAAAGTCTTCTACCTGCTGCATTAGCAAGAGTAAGTTAAGTACAATACAAGGCTTCCTTTCCATCTACACATTCATCAGTCTCAGCTTCTCTTGAAGATATCCTTGCTTTTNGCTGCAATCGAAGTCTTCTGCCTGCTGCATTAGCAAGAGTAAGTTACAAGGCTTCCTTTCCATCTACACATTCATCAGTCTCAGCTGCTCTTGAAGATATCCTTGATTTTGTTAAAACTCTGGTCTGTGTTGTCTCCCCATCCTCAGAAGTCAGGAAAATCAAACTGGGCCACCTGGGTGCTCAGCTCTGCTCCTTCAGTCTCATCTAGTGAGCATGAGCTAACAAGGCTAGTTTTGACTAGATAGCAAGTTAAGTTGGGAAGAATCATCACAGCTGAGTACATCCTACAAATCTTATGTGAGAACTTACCTAGTATGGTCTACAGAGCAGTAATCACTGATCTCCAAGGAAGACAAACACAAATCTGAGGCAAGTCTAAAGGTTCACACTCTTCTTAATTATTTCTTATAAGACCAATATTAAAGTACTAGAAAAGGGAATGTGAAGAGTGTCTGCTGCTCATACACATTTCTAAAGAGTAAACATAAGGGAAAGAAAAAACAGAGGTGAAAGCTGGAGAATCACATTGACCATAAACCAGCCACAGCTAAAACTAGGCATGTTGTTAGGAGAACATTCCTAATAATTTAGCTATTAATGGAAAGCTTTTGAAACAACAAAGGACACCATTTTAAAAATGAATATTTCATTAAAGGGATTAGATGATGTAATACTTCAACAGTAAAAGGTGGGACTCAGACATGTCCCATGCCTCCTTCAATTTTTTATTCCTGAAGGTGTTGCTATTGCAATGGAGCTCACTGCAGTCTTCCAGGTTCCAGAAAAGCAGTAAAGAGGAGAGAACAACTTCCCAGAATCCTGGGATTCCTTTGTGTTACTCCCAAATTCTTCCAGGTTTGAATAAACTGAGATGATGCTGCAGAAATGTGAGAAAAGGCAACACGGAGTAATAATGGAAAATGAAACTTCCCTTTATGACAAGAAAGGTTATATAACTGGCATTGCTGAACATGGTGAGACAATTTTCATGATTCAAGAGTTACAATCTCTGGCTTAAAAAAAAAAGAGTAGGTAAAAGCAATGGTGGCAGTTTACAGCTAAGACACTGTTACTTGCTTAAGAGGCATCATTAACTTGAGAGCACTGAGATGTGAATGTGTGTGGATCAGTTTGTTATCAGAATCCCAGGAAAGTTCTAGATCACTTATTAAATCAAAGTAGAGAGACCAGGATGGTTTTATCCTAAAGCACTTGTTACATATGGTGGGGAGAAAGTGCCTTTTATGAAGAATCTAAATTCAGGAGATGTAGGCAATTTCATATTAGTAACAATAAATCATACCTGCAACTTCTAATAAGTATAGATCATCCAAACAATCAGATTTTGCACTTTGCAGACCTGATTTCTCTGAACTTGTGAAGACAGAGATGGTCCCAGCTATAAGATAGGTATCCTGTATTTTACAAGGAGAGATTTCTCAGATTGCTCACATTTCGTGCTGTGAAATAGACTGGGAGAAACATGTAGATAAAACACAGTGAATGAAGAAAGCTTGAAGAAGTTCATTAGATCATACCTACTCTGCAAAGTGTAGCCTAGTTCAGAGGTACTAGAAGAAGTGGTAGAATTGGGTGCCTTAGCCAGTGTGCTCTACCACTGTAAGCCCCAAGACTAACACATCTTCATGTCTGTGTGTGAATATAACAGATCAGTCAGAACTAACCTTGCACCGTGTTCCCTCGAGCAATGGAGATGGGCCCTTAAGTGAGCAAGCTGATACAATCCCATAGTGCTGGGCTCAAGCCTCTTCTTCTTTAACAGAGAAGAGAGGTAAAATAATGGTTTACTTACAAAAAATAAACAATCAAAAAAAGGAAAATGTGGGAATAGCATTCCACTTAAAATGTAAATTGTGCATAACGGTAATTAAGGAAACAAATGGGAGAAATTATAGCAGTGTTAGCAATATAAAAACTCCAGCAATGACAGAAGACCGTCGTTATTAGGTGGAGATAGTGCCATTACTAATGAAGTAGCATTTCCAGTCTAATCTGTGTTTCCATTCTACTGCTGAAGATAATGATTCTATTAGTTTAATTCTTCAGGTCATTTAACTTACTTTGGCATTCCTATTAAAAATCAGCACTGTGTCACACTGCACATGTGAAATGGATTAAGACATCTGTAAGTGATGTAACCTTCTTATCCATCTCTTTAGAGCCAGTGCAGGTAAAAATTAACATGGCTATTCCACTTGCTTACCTACTTCCATACAGCAATATTTCTGGCTGCAGACAGCTTGGGAATCAGGTGACCAGCTGCTTCAAAGTAGTCTATGGGGAAGCTGTCTACCTGTCTCATCAATCATGGCCGTAGACAGTGAAGGAATCGACCAAGGCAGAATTGCCAAGATGTCCCAAGATTTATCTCATGCCCACTCTTGGCTCTAGATTTGGGTCCATGCAAGAAGACTGGTTAGAATCAAGTACCAGAAAGGATTTTAACCCAAATTCCATGTAAAGGTATTAACTACAGGTGGGAAGCATGAATGATAGATCTAACACATCAGTGTTATCTATTAAGTGTTGTCATTAAGGTAGTGTTAAGATCACTGCCATTTAATGTCTCCAATGAATGTCTGAATTACTGCAGATCATCAGCCTGCAGGGTGACGCATGCACAAAGAATGAGAATGGGCAGATGTACAGAGAAATCTAGTTTGTTTCATCACCTTAGCTTATCCAAGCTGTGTTTCAGTGTAGCCCACAGCAAAGTTAAGACATATAAGTGTAAGGAGGCAACACCATACATGTGTAATGGAAGTGTGACTCCTAAGAAGTAGTGTTCACGAAGGTATTTTACAGGCATCATTGACAAAACAGATGTTACAATGCAAATAACTGTGGTATGAATCTATCTAGGATACAGAGAAGGCAGCGTTACTAAATGCCTTCTTTGCTTCAGTCTTTCCTGCTAAGGCTAGACGTCATGATCTACAGAGACCAGATATAAGAGAGAGAACTAGGAGAGAGGCTGTAGTTGAGGAGGATTGGCTTAAGGAAATATTTAGGCAAACTGGACGCCCATAAATCTACAGACCTGGATGGGATGCACCCAGGAGTGCTGAGGGAACTGGTGGGGTTTATGCTCAGTCGAATGGAGTTCCCAAATAGCGTGATCAAGTATAAGTTCAACTCTGGCAGTATCGAATTCACCAACAGTCTGTCAACTGTACATCCAATTGCCTTCAAAACAAGTGGTTGGGTTCATGAATAGCACAATTTATCCAAATGCAACATTTAGAAAACAGGTTTCAGACGTCAGTATAGGAAATTCTCTACTACACTGTGGGGTCCTTAGCTAGTGTCTAGTGTACAAACGTGCAAAATCACGCACAAGATGGGAGAGTGCTCAGTCTTGAGGAGTCTCCTCAGGCAGTGTCCTGGGAGAGGAGGAAAGGGGTTTAGTCTGTCGACTGAACCAGAAGTTACGGTGGAATCTTCCCTCTCTCCTCTTCCTTCTTCCATTGTTACTCTTCTTCCATTCTTACTGTCCCATTCTTCCTTCCTTGTTCTTACCCCAGTCTTCCTTCCTCATTCTTACCATTCTTCTTTCCTAGTTCGCCTTTATATATTTTCTTTTACATTTAGTGAAGCTTTAGTGACTCTAGTCATATTTACTTTGGTTATTCATTGATTTAAAAAAGTCTCCCAAGTTAATTGAAAATCTAGAGAGCATGCTTAGTGAGGAGGGGTTGTGTGTCGATATTATAATGAGATTAGAATGAGGAGAGTTTGAGCAAAGTCTATCAGAAGGAACTGATCTGCTACCAATGTTGGCCCAGCACCAGACATCACACTGTGCTGTGGCCCATCAGCTGTGCGGCACCACCAGGCTGCCACCTCTGCAGGGAGTGCAACAGAGTTTGGCCGCGGTGTCTTCACTCCGCTCCACCCTCCATTCACTCGTCGTCTGCACAGCACCATCAGGTTACCACCTCTGCAGGGGAGCCAGCAAAGTTTGGCCGTGGTGTCTCTGTTCTGCTCCACTCTTCATTTACTCTTACTACTGTGTGCTAGGAGGGCAGAGTGTGTTGCCAAGGGAATTGTGGAGAAGTGGATTCACACACACCAGCCATCCTGGAAGTGGTTACTGTCTCTCACATCAAGCAAGCCCCTGTAATGCCATAACTTCTGTTAGGCTCTATTTTTTCTCTAAGTTCCCCTTTCTTGAGCAATTCTCTCACAGATGGGCAGAAGTTTAAACAAAACCACAAAGTTTAAAATACATATGCAATATAATATGTAAAAATTTATGGATGCATATAGGCAGACATTCAATATATATCTTTAACAGAAGGTGCAAATGAACTGCAATACAGTCCAAATGAACTGCAGTTTTATTCACAGTCAAAATTTCTCCAACCCCCTGTATTAATCATGACATTTTGCAATTGTGAGTTCTGTGGCTTGAAAAACACTTAATGACTCATGGGTATTGTCAAGTTATGCAAAGTTTGTGAGAAAACTAGTTTACTCAGTGATTTCCACTTCTAACAGCTTAGGAGTCCATCTATACAGATTCTTTATACCAGGCATTTCCATAGAAACAACTGATGTTAATGAGAGATAACTAGCATCTCCTCATAACTAATAGTCCCCAGGTATCAGCAATAGCACCACCAAGCATCAGCTCGACATTTTCTTCAAAATCTTTCAAAAATATGGTTTTTTCCTATGATAAATAAATGAATGGAGCAACTCAATTTCTCATGTGCAGTTCTTGCCACACTCTTTTACTGAAGATATTGTCAGGTTCAAACAAGTAAATAAAACCATCACCAACAAAAAAACACATCCGTTTTTATCATCAGTTTTCAATTAACCTTGCTTTTGTTTATCTTTTCAGAATTTTCTGTATTTTTTTTACTATAATAGATTTAAAGTTAAAAAATCTTAGTTTTGGATATTCTCCCAAGGAGAAATACTGACAAGAGATCTCATTCATTTATTAATCAAAGCAACAATTTCCTTCTTTTTCAGAACATTTTTTTCAGGAAACTTTCATATACAGTGTATCCAATGTAAAGATAGAAAAGGTAATAAGGACATAACTGTCTGTGCGTATGAATAAATTGATCAAAAGCAGTTGAGTGCAGAATGAAGAGGCAGTGAGGCATTACTTATCCTCCAAGGAAGGGACAGTGTCCCTATGCGTGGGAGTGATCAGGTGTGATTCGTGACTCCCTTTAGTTCTCTTGCAAGTTTATTTCCTTTTGAAATGTTCTTATTCTTAGATTGAGATAAAGTTTCTTTTGAGATGAGCTGACCAGTTACCAATTTCTATTCTGTTCTGATCATTGTGGTAATTTCTTGCCCACTGTAGGTACTTTAACATAGGAGGCCAAAACTTCTACCAATTCGCGCTGCACAATCCGTTTGATTTGAGTGAGAATGCATGGAGTATAAATCAATGCAAGAATTGGTATTACCTTTATAATCTTTCAGAACCGTATAGCACATGTTCCAGTTAAAAAGAATAAATAAATACATAAAAAAAGTTTATTTGATAGAACAACCACCTGAACTCCTGAATAGCAATAGCAGTACAATAAACCACTTGAAAAATCAGTGTCCTTGATTTTTTTCTTGTAGAATTGAATGTGCCATTTTAAGTGGCATGATTCATAACTATTCAGATTCTGTAGTTTTACAAGGAGCATTTATGCATTAACTTGGAATACAGTGTGTTAAAAATGAATAAGTAGTACTTAGGGTTATTCTTATTAGAATAGATCACATTAATTAGGCCTAGCATGGGGTGTAGGAGAAGTTTCTCTTGAATGATTTGCTCTGTAGTGCATTATTAATTTTCTCATTGGTTCTTTTTTAGCTCATTAGCTTTTAAATGTTACAGTTTAATATTGAGGTGAAGGTGGAGGTATCTCTTCACTCTGCCATCCATTTCAGGTGATCTCTCAGTTGCTGTCATGATGATTCATTTGTTTTATTGTGGTATCCAGTCGAGGGTAAGGGTGCTATTACCACAGTTTGTGATGATGATGAATCTATTTCTTGGTGCAAAATTTCTTTTAGCACCTTTCTTTTTCTTTTTTCTTTTAAGGCAGATTCATTTTTAACCCCATGTGCTCACACTTTCTAAATGCAAGCAAGGAATGAGGGAAAGCAGAAGCTTTGTGGTGCTGAGATTGCACTGCAATAACTTGTACCTGGGAAGAAAACCAAAGACTGAGAGATTGCATGTGTAACACTACGAGCTTCCACTATCTTTGGACTCAAACTCAGGACCAAGCATTTAGTTTAACAATTAAACACACATAACAAACCCAGTTTAACAACAAAGTTCTTGAAAAATGTTCCAAAAAACCTACATAGTAACACTTCATCTAAAAAGTTAAGTTTCTCTTGAAAAATCTAATACGGTGTACAGGCAAAAATAGTACGTTTACACACTCAGCTCTGGATAGAGAAACCAGACCTCATTCCTTTCCTTTGATAACTAGCTGTTGTAGCATCAGGGCTTGGTTCATTAGGACCTTAAACCTCATGCAGCACTTTAGCCAGCAAAAATGTGTTAAAATGGTACTAGCTGAGATTTATCATAGTTTTTAATTCGCTTTGTACAGCAATACATAACTGCAGGAAGAGCAGTGAACATCTTCATTCTCCAAAACGCTGATGTTTCATATGGAAGTTCTATAACACGTTTCCATAATGTATACAAAAAATGCATATTAGCAAATAGTACCTAGTGATTGCATCTCCCCACTCTTCACTGAGAGCATGTTCAAGAAGGCCTGTTATAATTTGATCATGATAATATCAACAAGATGGGACAAATACAAGTAGTATGGACAAGCATGCAGAATACCAAATATCCCTTCAGGACTCAAGCTCTTATCTTCATTTTGTTGGATACTACTTGGTTAAGGAATTATTTGACTCACTTTTCAAAACTATATCCCATTTGAGAATCTGCAGCACTTGAGGATCTGAGGCTGTGATTTGACCTTCTTGTTAAAGGAATTGAAATTTATGGAAATTATGCTGGTCAGATGGCTTGTAAAAATCTCTGTAAGACATGTCCTCCTGCATTTGTGCAGAACTGGGCCCACCAGGAAGTGGTGTTTTTAGGAGACGACTTAAGTCTGAGCGTTGTTTGGGAGTACTATGATGCTACATTTACATGTTACAGCAGACTGCCAGAAGTCTTGCAGACTGCAAGACAACACAGAAATATTTTCACGTAGATATGGTTTCTCCCACATCGAGAAAAATATATACCTCATCTCAAGCTTGTTACACATTTTTTTTTGTAGCAATAAGTGATAGTAATTTCTTTAGTTCTTGTCAGTAATTTACTTTTCTAGTAAGCTGGAACTGCTAAGAGGGAAATGAGATCCAATAGATGTTGAAAGTCAATGAAATCCAAAACGTGAACCTAATGACAAACCTCTTCAACTTTGCCTTCCCTCCCGTATTTTTCTAGCTTGCTTGCAAAGCACATGCTGACTACCCGCCAGCAACACACAACATGGCACTGCTCCTGTCAACATATGGTGAGAGAAGTCCTGGAACAGCAGATTTTCTGCTATCAAGACATCAAGTGCACATACACCATGTCATGCTACTAGGAGAGAGACTTTGTTTCAGACTTGCTTATCTGGAGCCCTTCCTTACAGTTTGACAAGCTGTACCTATTTGCTGTAGTACTCTATGTCCATCTAACCCCATTCATGCTTGTGGACTGGGCCTGAACATAGTCATGCTTTCTCCAGTCCCAGTCAGGTCACCTACCTCGAACAACAGCTGAACATCCAGCAGTTTTGTACAGCTCTTACAGTCACCTTATTACATGTCTACATATCCACTACCTGGAGACAGATGGTTGTCAGTCCCAAATGCTGTCAGAAAACTTCTTCACTAGGAACTGGAAGACAATACAGAAGTCCAAAATTGGTTAAAATCTAAGACATTACAGCTATATGATAGTCAACTGTGGCATGGACTCACTCCGTTGCATGTGGGAACAGCATATAAATGGGAAGCTTTGCTTCCATCGCACGATTTGCAAGCAACATTAGCAACTGTACCCCGCTTCCCTGAAGTGATAAACATCCACTTGGAAAAGCAACAGGCCCCAAAGATCTCAGGCACAGAAGGACCTGCAGATGCCTGAAATCTGAACATATCCTTCCAATGAGGAGGCTCAGGTAGGTAGCCTTGCTCCTACCACATATCTAGCTTCCTGGACACAAGCAACAACATGTCCTTGCCATCTCAAGTCCAGGTACTGGTTCCAATGGTACCTCTCATTTTAGCAGCTCCAGCACAGCTCCCCACAGAACAGTTGCCCCATTCCCAGTGAGGGGACAGTCCACAGATGTCTGGCTTTGGGTTAGCACACAGTACACACAGTCCTGGTTTAGAGCTCTCCACATCTAGGCATACTCTGAGGAACACCCTTCTCATGGGCTATTAAGCGAAATTTTAAAAGGGAAACACAAGTGCTATAATGTTTTAAGGAACAATAATTGAATAATAATTATTCTGTTATATGGCAAGTTTTATTTGTTTCATTACTGTGGCAATAGCTCTAATGAATCTCACTCCAGCCTTAACTAGAAGTTACAAGTTTTGCGGGTTTCTTTGAGAACTGTAACATGTCTTACATCCTAGAAAGAAGAGTGACTACAAATTCATACCTAGTTACCACTATTTCTGTTAAAATAAATGGAGAATCACCATTAAAATTTCAAAGCTTTATCAGTAGAGGTATTTCTGTATCAGCAGGTATTTTAAGACAGATAAAAACACGTTGGTATAAAAAAGAGGTGCAAGTCATATGTCTCTGAACTTTCTTTCAAACCAGAAGAGCTTCTAATGTTCTTTTATTCACTTGATAAAAGTGACTATCACCTTGATTTCCAAATCAGCTAAGGTTACCCATATAGTTTTGATCACCAAAATCAAAGTATTTCATTTACAATTTTCACAGTACTAAAAGGTCGGAGCCTCTTTGTAAGATCAACTAGGATAACCCCATCTTCAAGTTCTGGAAAGTCAGACCTCATCTTAAAATCCACAAGCTGGATGGTTCTTTTCATTGTGGAAGAAAATAAAACACATCCATGCAATTCATACAGCAAAATGCTTACAGCACTAATTCAAGTGAGATATAAATAAAACCTTGCATTTCCCATGACACTGGAATTAATTCCTCTCATTTCCCACTGTCCCCAAGTCAGTAAACTACTTCAGTGTTACTTTTTTGAAAAAATGATGAATTGCTGAATAATAAAAAATAATGAAAAGACATACATCTTAGCTGGAGGGCTCACTTCACACATGGTTTATTCCAAGTTTTCCTTTACTTTATAAAACAGGCATTCTTTCTAATTTCCAGTATATCCTGTCTGAGTCCTGTCCAGAGAACAGTAATTCACATGGTATCTTCTTTCCTTTGACTTAGGAAAAAGAGGTTGCTTAGAGCCTCACAGAGACAAATTCTTCCTTTGCAACACAGGGATATGGGAATTTCTGCGCTGTACAAGTGGCTGGGCATTAAAGAGGTTTAGCTCATTGTGCTTCTGAACTGGTGCTTGTTACAACTAATTGGTGAACAGCCTGACAAAGAATGAGGCATGAAATTTCCTCCCTCTCCTTTCCTCTCAAGGTCTTTTCTCTAGTGTTTGTTCATTTGTCTTTTGTTGTACTAGAGACTCATCAGATATATGTGTTCACATGAATCAAAATTCAAGTGAGTCATCACATTAACCACACTGTGGTAATAATGGAGGTGGAGGAGAAGACCTGTGTGAGGAACCGGAGCAAAAGGTGAAAACCACAAGGCAACACAAATTCTCCAGAAATACTGCTAACTGGAATGATCACTAGCAAGAATATTGCGCATTCTTCAGGGCAAATAGAGCTTCTGGAAAGGAAGACATCCAAAAGGTAGCTATTTTTCTTTTAATATTGATGGGCCGGACACACATGATTTAATAACTATATTTGAGTGAAGAAGAACATGATAGCTAGTCAGTCACAGACACTTGAAAAGTACTGTGCTATGAAAAAGAATGAAGCCTTTGAAAGATACCAGTTTGATAGGCAAAAACAAGACTAAATAAAGGGAGGAACTGTTGCAATGGCTGTAACAGAGTTGAGATTGCAGAGTTGAACATGCAGTTCTGGATTTTTTTTTCACAATCCTAGCCTAGGTTGTTAATGGGCACTTAAAAGAGAAAAAGAACCTCCTTAAACTGAAAGAAAGCAAACAGTATTTGTCAGATGGCAAAACAGCTCTTCAGAAGAAAAACAGAACAGTGTATAGGGGTCTGGGTCAGCAAGACCCAACAGAACATGCAGAGGGAAATTTTTAATCTCCATATGAGAAGAGTTTAATCTCCATGTGAGGAAGAACTTCTTTGCTGTGAGGGTGCCAGAGCCCTGGCACAGGCTGCCCAGAGAGGCTGTGGAGTCTCCTTCTCTGCAGATCTTCCAAACCCACACGGATGCCACCCTGTGCCCCGTGCTCTGAGTGTCTCAGGGGGTTGGACTAGATGATCTCTAGAAGTCCCTTCCAACCTCAACCATTCTGGGATTCTGTGAAAAAAATAGCACACATCCTGAAGAAGGATCTGAAAAATGTAAGTTGGATTATTTTTCAGAAAGCAGCGTGACGGACAACATTAGAGTTTGTCTTGAAGATAATCAGTATGCCTCTGAGAAACAGCTATCTTGCAAATATCTGAAAAAAAAAAAAAAAGAAAAAAGAAAAGAATCTACCTAAGAAAAGCATGCCTAGTTTACTCAGGGAAACAGAAATCCTTCTGACTGAAGTGGTGGAGTCTTCATCCCTGGCAGTATTCAAGAAACATTAGGGACACGTGAGGCAGTAGTTAGACACATGGTTTAACAGATCCGGTGTTGAGAGGCTTACGGTTGGACTAAATGATCTCGAAGGTCTTTTCCAACCATAACGATTCTATGATTCTATTTTTCTCTGATCACCGGAGTTACAGGTGTTATATGCAGCCTGAGCCAGTGTATTCTGTATTATTGATAGACTGATGTACAATTTGATGTGTTTTACTGGTGGTAGAACATTGTGCAAAAGGTGGTAGTTTGTGGTGAAGTGAAATTTCCAGTGACAAATCTCAATAATAAATCTGAAGAATACACAGGCGCACTCCCTTTAACCACCACCTATGAACCTTTGCCCAACAGCTCTGCTCACGGAGCTCCCAACCTATGATCTGGGACACGGTGACTCTAGAGCCTTTTTAACAAATTCCTGCCTGTTGCAGTGAGGTCCTTCAGCCCCTTAATGACCCTGTTCCCAAGTATTTTTTAGTGTGTCTCATGACAGAATATTATAGGACTCTTCTTAGTACAATTTATTTGTGTCTGATCTATTTTTTATTTACATGTAAAGTGGTCATTTTATATGCAGTAGTTTGGAATTACTCAGAAATAAAAACATGGACTACATGCTGAAATATATGTTGTAGTGTCTGTTGCAGCTGGCATCAGCTCCACGCGTGGGCTGAAGGTTTAAAATATCCAATACTCCACATTATTTTTACCTCTTGCACAGCACTGTTCTTGCGCTGTGTGAAGCACGGCCTGAAGGCACCTGGCATCTCACCTGAGGAGAACATCAGAACACAGATTTTCCTTCTTCATCCCACACTGGCAAAGAGAATGAGCATATGGGAAAGTTATCCCAGTGAGCAGCTGTTGTCTGAGGGAGGGCACCGATCAGCGCGCCAATCTCTGAAGCCTGTGTGCAGAATAGCACAGATGTGCACAGATGTTCATATACAGATGTACCCGAGGAGGGCATCTGTACAGACATGCATGAGGCCTCCTCCATGGGCAGTAATGCCAATGGAGGGAAGCAGTCCAGTGAGGAGAGAGCGGGCTTCTCTGGAGAGATTCTCTGGACTTTGAGCATTGTGCCAGACAGGGCTGCACAGCCTCACGTCCTTTCGACTTGCTTTCTTCTTTGTTAAATTTGGCTGCTCTTTCACCCTGCTTGCTTACTTAAGACAGATAAACCAGAAATTAGGGACAGTAGCTACCCTCTCAGGACTGTGTTCTTCTGCATACATATTCTTGGGTATTGAATTAGTTCAAGATATAGAAAGAGAGCAGCAGCCATCCCACCTGACAGTCATATGAATGATTACTCATATTGTCAAATGGGATATAAATTAACTTGCTTTTCTGGAGCATATCCAGCTGTTTCTATCTCCTCTGAAGACCAGGTTTGTGTATTGAACTAAAAGAGCTCTTGTGCTGGCTGGGCACAGCAGACCTAGTTTTGTGGGATGCTTTGCAGCTGTCACCTTAACGCTGGCTCGCAAGGAACCCAGGTGATTTATAGTGCATCACTGGAAAAGTTGTTGAGTTTACATTATACCAATGCATTGGTAAATCTGTTTCTGAGAGCAGGTGATAATGAATCACCATGTAAATAGCAGTCTTAACAGTTCCGTAATAAGCTATCATCTGTCATGTTCCTTGAAAGGGCAGTATTATGCTGCCCTAAGTAAGAATCTTTCAGTTACTTTTTCTATGGCTGTCCCCAAGACAGGAGCAATATGCTGGTCTCAAAAATAAGATAATCCCAGTGCAAGTACATTTTAGGCAAATTTTAATCCTAATTTGAAAGCAAAGGCTATTTTCAACTGAAAAGATTCAAATCCAATGATATTACAATGAGAGGTTTAGATGGTTTGTACTACTTAGACCTTCTCCTGGAAGAAAAAAACAAACAAACAAACAAANCATTACAATGAGAGGTTTAGATGGCTAGTACTACTTCTCCTGGAAGAAAAAAAAAAACAAAAAAAAACAAAAAAAAAACTTTGCTGTCATTGAATTATCATTTTTATAATTTAATAAGCAAAACAATCTCATTTTCCCACCAAAAAAAAAAAAAACTTGACTGCTTTAATGAAGTTCCTTGTATTATCTCAGCCCATGTTGAATAAAAATAAAGCTAACCAGGTAAAGACTTGGTTAACCTGACCTCCCCATCAGAATCTCAGAATCTTAGGAATCTGCAACTGAGTATTTTGGCTCAAACACAATAGGAAATGCAACGTGTCTCTCCACAGTGGCTGTAGTGGAGGAGGAATCAAAGTAATTGGCTAAATTTGTAAAATTATTGAGAGTTTATAATAAATTATTGTACATCAGCCCAGCACCATGCCCAAAGGAGCTTTGCTCTCAGCTGGGGTCTTGAAGCAGAACTCTGATAACAGAAGATAATAATTAACTGACAGGGAAGAAGAGCAGAAAATGAAAGCTGGGTCCATGGGATTCTTGCTCTGTTACGTCAGCTAATTACCTGCCAAGTAAATTTTGAAGAGAATTAAACTTAACTGTGTTCAGATAAAGAAATCTAAATTGTAAGGGAACTAGCTCTTAGACCTTCTTGTGTTGCCTGCCAGTGCCTTCCAAAGCACACAGATGCCTTGGGAATGTTTTAAGAGAGGGAGTGTGTTCAATGGTAAAGTTTTTGTCCAAAACCAATCTTTTCAAAGTCAGAAATGCGCATGAAACATTCGAACTTGCTTTGAAACTGTCATGTTCTTCACACAGGGGCCTATCAAAGGACGGTTTGTGCCTGCACAATTCTCCTCCAGCTTAACAGATCCAGCCCGCAGTAGTTTCATTAATCCAGAGGAGCTAATTGCAGCTGAATCCGTTCATTACTGTGCGTTCATAACTGTTTATGGCTAAGCAGTCACAAGGGAATGGCTATTTTAGTATAACTGTCAACAAATAACTGTGTGCATAAAGATAATTATTTGAGCTAAGTATTCAAGCATAGAATAGATGTCATATTTTAACTTCAGAACATATCTCAATCTGCTTTAACTGCCAGATATAGATGTACACTATACAAAACTCGCATTTCTCATCCAAAGACTGACTATAGGGTAGAGAAAAAGTTAAGGATTGAGCTAAAGGATCAGGAGCACCATGTCCTTAGCTCAAATATGTGGTGGTGAGCAACATCTGGAGGCCCTTTTGAGCCACACAGTTGCCTTTAGTCACCACACACTTCTGCCCACTTCTGCTTTGAGCCTTCTGTTTGGACCAGAACATCATCCCCTTTCTGAAGTGTCTGCCATAGTCTTAGCATAGAAATCCAAAGGATTTTTTTCCTAGCGTCAGGGTTGCCAAGAAAAAGTTTTGCTTAACTTGCTTTATTTCAATCCCAAACCAGATTACAGCACAGTTCCTCTTTATCACTTTATTACTCTTGATAAAACTGGGTGGGAGAATTGGGTGAGTAATACTGTTGTTCATGAGATCATGCCATAAAGTTAGTGAAGAGAAATATAAGTTTCTTAGCACAGGAAACACTCTCAGGATCCTCCAGATAAAGACAGGAAGAGAGGATGAAGAGAGATGGACTTCCACCACAGATTTATAGCTATTTCATAGCCTAGCCTCATGAGCGTGCATTGACATATTTTGATACTCTTAGTAATGTGAATAATAGTTAGCAATAAATGTGAATTGCATATATTATTCTGCAAGCTGTACCAGTAAGAATAATGGAATAGTTTACATTGCAATGCAAGGTTAGACGAGATTCAAGTGCTCCACAGGCCAGGGTCTCCAAGGAAAAAACTGCTTCTCTCCGTTTTCCTTTCAAAATATGAAGGCCTGATGCATATTCCTGCTCCTTGCTCCCTCTCTTCCCATCCCAGCTACTTCCTATGCTGCCAGCAAGCTCCTGCAAGCCCTGTGATGCTGTCAGCAGGTCTCTGCACAGGCTCCCATATCATCATCAGGACCTGAGTGCACTTTGGCTGAAAAGGACTAAACCCTTAGTAAACCCCTGAAGGATAAAAAGGTTGTCAAACTGTAACCTTCAAGGACATCTCTGAGTGACTCTTAACCTTCAGAAGAACAAGCAGCAGGAGGTTAAAAGGCAACATTGATTTTTGAGGAAAACTCTGCCATAGTAAAAATGCAGTCAGAAAGTGAGTGCAGTGGGAAAACACGGTTTTAAACCTGACAGAAGCCTGACTGCTGGTCCTTGCTGCAGACAGCATCAAAACTGACTTAGCAGCATGAATATTCAAAATGACTTTATTCCTTCATTTAGCACCTCTACTGAATTCCAAAAAAATGTGTTTAAATCCTAGTTTCACAACACATCCTCAGCTCCCCCCTTCAGTGTGATGGCCTTACTTGGCCCTTCTTGCCCAGAAACCAGGGATGCTCAGCACTGCACGTGCATGTGTGATGTGGGAGGAGATCAGGACAAACACACTGATTAGAAGTTTATGTTCCTTCCTCTAACTTCTCTAATAGTGAACCATGTAGGTGTCTGCCCAGTCTGCTCTTTTTTTATAAGTTTTTATCCATGAAGAGTACGTGGGTGACTTGACCTTTGGTAAAGAGATCTGATGGCTGCGTTTGTTGACACATAACCTGCTTTTAGTCAGTACTATGCTCATTTGCCTTCTAGCCATACAAGAAGGAGACCTTATGATTTTGACTAGCTCCCCTGAGATCTTTTCAAGCAGAGCTCACCAACTTAAATATATACATTTAAAAACAAAACAAATTAAAAAGAGTCCCTGGAGGCGAATGTACCTTCATGCCTGCGCTGTACTCACTGCCAAGCTCCGGAGCTGCTGTGGCACTGGCAGTCTGTGTAGGAACAGAAAATGGAGCCAGGCTTTCATTTCATCTTGAATTAATTGTTTCCAAATACTACTTGCAAGTTCCCACAGTTTGTCAGGTTTGCATCAGCTTTCTTTTAGGTGCTGGAAACATCAGTAGCTACTTCATGCTGCACAGAGCTCATAAACTCATGCTTGCATTTTGGTAAATACTGGCATTGATAAAATACAGCAAACATGCAGACCAACCTGGGCTTTGGTGTGGATACAGCTGGTCCTTTTCAGCAGGCAGTGCAGACACAGTCAGGCCATGCAGTGGACTGGATGTTAGGAGAGGTTTTGAAAAGCCTTAATCAGGGAATGACCTACAGACCATATGTGTGCAACAATCACCCATCAAGTGTTTCATTGGAAGGAGACCTCACATCATTGACGGACTCCCTCAAGACTCTGGCCCAGATTTATGGTGGACATCAGAGGAGAACCAAGGGCCAGCAGATCCTATGTGAAGAAAGTAGCAAATGAACGGAAGCTCTGGCACAAGGAGAAGAGGACAAAAGGGGCCTTGGAAAAGTTTAAAAAAAAAGTAGAGAAATGACATAAGGGAACCAGGGAGCCATATCACCTTCTTCTATTCCTTTTGTTGCCCACCCTGCCTCCCTTAAACCCTTTTTCCCTCTGTTTGTCCCTTAAAAATGAGTTAAAGAGTCCTACTTCGAGGATTTGTAACTCCAGACCAGATTTTATCTCCTCCTTTGTTCAGGTTCTTTGATATCAAAAAAGGAAAACCAGCTCCACAAGACATGAGATTTAGGTTTAGATGACATACAAAGAGACTACTGATAGAAAATAACAGTAGAAAAGAAACTGGTGCTCTAATGAGTCTGCGAGCTGCTGACAACAGCATCGCTCCGGCACTACTATAACCCACGTGCTGCCCTTGGCAGACATACTATTAGCAGATAAAATCCACACTGGTCTGATGAACTGGATTAAAAGTCTAATCCAAAAAGACAGGCTGCTATGCCTTTTCATTAAAAGTTGACTGCAGCTATCCCCTGCTCAAACCCAAATGGCAAAAGAAAAAAAGGCCAAGGCAAAAAAGCATTATGAATGAGCAACATATGAAACCTCCTTCACACTGTGACATGAATGAGGATTTAGCTGTTCATCATATGAAGACTAAATTCTTTACTTGGAACCAGGCTATCTAGCTGGACCTAAAAAGAATCTCAAAAGTCTGAATAATTTATTCTCCTATCCCAAGATAAACTGGCCATCAGCAACACTATCTGCCATGTGCCTTCTCAGACCAGTCTTTGAAATGCAACACATGAAGATAATGGAGATTTGACAGCTTTAACTTATTTTGCCATCTTCATTTTGCTAAATATCTTCCTAATATTTAACACAAAATCTTTTGCAAACTATAAATTCATGTGACTTGCTCAAAATGTCTGATTCTCATCCTTTTTTGTCTAGATGTTGGTGAAAAAAAGGATGCATGATTGTGAGGCATAACAAAAATCGACGGATAGAGCAGGAGCCCAAAGCAAAGAGCACTGCGAATGGTAGAGGCCTTTATGTGGTGTGCCAAACCTGATGCATTTTGCAGTTTCCAGATGGAAGGAGCAAATTCTTTTTGTTTTAGGTTCTCTCCAAAAGAAGAGAGACAAATGGTAATTACAATAAGAATGAGAAGGTACTACAGGAACCAACAAAATGCACGATTTATCCGAGAGGAGCTAGTTTCTTCTGACAGGGTCTCTGAACTGTTCTTCTGGGAGGATCTTTCACTTCTCAGTCATAATCAGCATTAATCTGTGCACGTCTATGTCTTTCCATCTGAGATGTGTTCCAAGTACTCCTGGGGTTATGGACGTTAATGTAGGGTTGAACAAAATGCAATGCTGTTACAAAGGCCTTGGTGGGGGGAGGACATTTCTCCATTAAAGAATGTCCTTTCTATGCATTTATTTTCCTTTCTACAGTTCTTTAAAAGAGCATTAGCAATTTCAAATGCCAATTCACATTTGCCATTTGACTGGCTGTGTTCTGGTGATGTTATAATGTGACTAAATGCCCATTTTCAAGGAAAAAGCACAAACTGAGATGCATGCTCTGAAAACAGCTTGGTTGGACATACTGTATTTGCAGAAATGCCTCTCTGCTTTCTCTGCAGTTGTCACTCAGATATTCTCCAGCAAGTTCTCATCTCCAGGTGTGTGACTAGAAGCACACAGAAAAGATTTACAGTTCATGCAGCTCATTGTGAAAATAAGGTCTAGTTTTATTTCATCCCTGTAATCTGCCAGCAGTGGCATTTCCTTGGCAGGGATATATTTACTACAAAGGCTAAATAGTCCGTACATAGCACACTGTGTGATCTATGCCACAAGGAGCTTTTTTCTTCCAGTTTGGCTAAATGGGGTGTTTGTAACACAGAGATCTGCTGGTGGCTCTTGTTTTTAGGGCCAAGGCCTCTGCCTTCATCACAACCGCATTTCCTCAGTTGCACCGTAGCTCTTGGGTTAACTTTGCTGTGTAAGAGGTCTACATCAGATCATGCTGTGCACACCTTGCAATTCTCATTTAAGCATGTTGAAATGTTGTAGGTATGGGTGATGCTGCAATCATATAAGCTTGTTTCATTCTATTTTAGATTTACTCCCCAGCCACCTTCTGGTGGACAGTGAAGGCTTTGGGTATGAACCGCTGCAGCTTTCTTAAGATCAGCGGTCTGTTAATGGTTGGCTGTTGTTTCACTTCCTGTTGCTGTGGGAAGATTTTGTGACCAAGCAGATACTCTGTGCCCTGCTGACAAAGGCAAAGCAGAAGCACAAACTAGAATGAAGGATCCAGTCATAGTCCTCTGGCCAAAAAATTTCCTCCTTCAGAAGACCCTTGGCTTTTTGTGGATTAATAGGTCTTTTTTTCTTGATGGTAGGTTTGGAGTAATGATTTTTCATGCAAACAGTTTTTCATGTGACTCCATATGCTGAAGATTTTTCTCCCTGCCCTACCTTTCTTTGCCTTGCCTTCTTTCTCCTCTTCCTTCCCTCTCTTCATTTCACTTTTCTTCCTCTTCCTCTTCGTCTTCCTCTTCCTCTTGTTTTTGTCCTTGTCCTTGTTCTTTTTCCCCCCTTTCCTTGCCTTTCCTTGCCTTCGTCNATTCCTCTGGTTTTTGTCCTTGTCCTTGTCCTTGTTCTTTTTCCCCTCTTTCCTTGCCTTTCCTTGCCTTTCCTCCCCTCCCCCCCCCTCCCCTCTCCTCTCCTCTCCTCTCCTCTCCTCTCCTCTCCTCTCCTCTCCTCTCCTCTCCTCTCCTCTCCTCTCCTCTCCTCTCCTCTCCTCTCCTCTCCTCTCCTCTCCTCTCCTCTCCTCTCCTCTCCTCTCCTCTCCTCTCCTCTCCTCTCCTCTCCTCTCCTCTCCTCTCCTCTCCTCTCCTCTCCTCTCCTCTCCTCTCCTCCCTTACTTTCCCTTCCCTTATTTTTCTTTTCTTACGAACCTCACCATTAGATATTGCTCTTCCTCCCTTACTTTATGTTTACTCTTTTATACCAATTTATTTTAAGTTCCTTTGCTTATGTTTATACATTTTTTTTCCCTACTTTCTCCAGGCTATGGGTGAATCATCTGTCCAGTTGTTATCATCTCCAAATATGCTCTGCATTTTGATGCAGGTTTGCTCACTACCTTTCCACCTCTAATGCTCTTGGCCAAGTTTGTGAGAACTCTCTGACCTTTCTTCTCTGAGTTCCCCGTAGTTTGCATGTTACTTCTGTATCATCCACTACATTCTGAGTGCTTTATCATCGATTTTGTCAGTTATGACAATAACTGTGCTAATCGTTTCTTCAGATTCTTGATCATCATTTTCAAAAATATGACTTTTTAGCTATATCTTTTTTGTAGGTTGAAAATGCTGTTGGACAGGTATGTAAATACCATCATAAGCCCTCTGGCCTTTTGCTAGCACACCAAAGCACTGCTGTTTCCATAACAAAGGGTAGTTTGAGTATTCTTTTTTTTTTTTTCCCTATGTAACATTCTGCCTTGATGATGCCAGTTTTTGAAAGTAATTTCAAGACTGTCCAACTGGACTTGTTTATCTATAAAATTAAAATTTCTACCTCTTCCTATTCCACTAGATAACAGAGCCATGAGCTCTAATCCTATCATCTGTCTAGCTTTGCAGTTTGCTCATGGATTCTCACATGCTATTTCAAGATGGCAAAACAGGCCACCATTTTCATCACCTCTAGAACAGGAAGCTGATGTGCTAATTTAATTACTCTTCCCTCCTTGATTTCTGACTCTTCTTCCTCCCTCCCTCCCTTCCCGTCCCCTGCAAACATACTGGGTTTCTTATTACACTTACTCTTCTGGAAATCATGTTGAAAGAGATACAACAGTACAGCTTGCGTCTTCATATGCTATAATATTTCATTAAGTGATTCCTGAAAGTATATTTTCTTCCTCCTAGCCATTTCCCTACAAATAGATGAGAGAAATATGCAGATATGTGTTTAACACTGGAAGTGAGAGGAAAAAAAGAGAATTCTGTCTAGTAATAGTGACAGCATTACTCTTTGAGGATCAACATGGCATCGTTCTTTCTTCTCTTCTCCTTTCAGTGAGTGCTACAGAAACACAAGTACATATTTAACAAAGTCAGCTTTAAATCAGTTCCAGCACTATCATGTTTTGGAATTAGGATCCATATTCTTTAAAAGTGAGTCTTTGTCTGGTCTTAGAAGGGTAATACAGGAGACTTCTTATGAACTTCTCACAAACAGGTTTGAGAAAGAAAGGTTCTGTTTTTAAAGCATGCAGACACTCTTTAACGGTGCTTATACTTTAGAATACAGTCTGCTGCTAAAGGAAGAAAAAAGTGCCTCCCTGCCTCCAGATATTCACTGCATTTAATGAATCATCTAATCAAATGTCAAAGCAGATGCTTGAAATCAGACTATGCTGGAATGCAGAGGAGGGACCTTCTTGTAGCAGTCACTGCTAGCACAGAAACTTGATATGGTATTCAGAATCTAAATTATTTTTCCTTTTGTACAAATAGTCAGCCCCCAACCCACCCCCTTGAATGAAGTTCACATTTTGCGTCTTCTCTTTCTCCTGACACATTGTCTTACTGCTTTTAATATGGATCTTACAAGATCTTCCAGATAAATAGTTTTACCCAGAGCAAAGTTCTTTCATTTTTCTACAAAGGAATCAGAATCTTGATATTTGATGTAAATTCACATTTTTTACCACAAGCTTAAAGTGAGATTATCGACACCTGGTTTAAATTATAGTTGAAATGTTTAAAGAAAGTCTCAGATAGGAAATAGCCTTCTCATGCTGTTGCATACACGTAGGCGCTGGGTACTAGTGTATATATATAAAGACCTAAGGCACAGCTGTTAATACGCAGTTCACTTTTGTCTACCTTTCAGTAGCACACTTCTCTGTAAAAAGCACTTACTGTGGAGTGAAAGTTGTGAGAAGAATCACTTTCATCAGCTCATTGTAGGAGAGTGACCTTTAAAACCAATCATATCTTTTCCATCTAAATTTTTATTCTTTGAAATTAAAAAAGCTTTTCTTTTTTCACTGTAACAAAAACTAGGAGGGAAGAGGTCAGTATTTTCAGAGGAGAGACGAAGGAAAAGAAGCTTGGCCTCAGTGGTAAAGAAATACAGTCCTATTTGGGAACATTCAAATCACACTTTCCTTGTTTCATGATTTAAGAAGTGACTTAAAGCTCCAAATTGCTTTTGATTTAAAATAAACAGAGTTTACGTGTTGATGCTGGAGCAGATTTTCTCTTTTCCCTTCAGCTGTGCAGTCGAATAACTTCACCAAGTTACTTACATAATTCCACAAGTGTCTCAAATATCCCATATTATTTTTTTCCCAATGGGATGCATGCTAGTCTCCTTTTCTCCCTTCTTCAGTGCTATAAAGTTCAGGTGTAATCCCCTAAATTTTTGAGTGATTTGATTGGTCCATTCAATAGCTCAGCAATGAGCAACTGGTCTTCGATACCGTCTCTCTTACCTGTCTCCTTAGGTATCATGTATCTAAGCTTTAATTATTACTTTTCCTGATATCCTCACAACCATATATCCTTATATTTCACATATCCTTACATATTCCTTCACAATAGAGATCCCATCTCAATGTACCACAGATTCAGTCTCAGTCTTACTTAGTTTATCTTTGGCTCCTTAGATACTGCCTTTTTTTTTGCATTATAGCTTAACTTCCATGGACAGTAGCCCAAGCCAGTGACAAGGTTGTCTTCTTGGAGTGTCATGCCTCAAGCTAAGGCTAACGTAGCATCCTGATCACGCTGATCGTGGGCAAGTACGCCATCTTCCAGATTAAGGAGAAATGAGGCAGTGGTCATGGAATATATATATATAAAAGAAAAAGTGATACAGAGGGGATATAGAGATGGTTTACAACATACTGAGTGGTGTGGAGAAACAATATGTGGGTTGGTTGTCCATTGCTTTTTTCAGTGCAACAACCGGAGTAGCAAAAGGAATCTACCAGGAACCAGGTTCACAGCAGACAAAAACTGATGATTCTTCAGTGGAAAGTTCAGCTCGGAGCAACTAGGTGCCAAAAGATGTTGTGAGTGCCACAAGTTCATGAGAGTTTAAGTGGAGAAGTGGAAGTACATGAAAGAGAAATCCGCAGAGGATTAACAAACACACATGTCTTGTCACATTCAGACAAGAACTTCTGAAATGAACATAGCTGAAGACTGGTAACATTAGAGGGAAGTGTCATACATGCTTGTCCTGTTGTTGTCCTTCCCTCGGCACCTCCTTATTGCTATTGTGACTTTCTTCCCCTATCCCAAGAATTACCACTCTTTTGCAGATTCTAGGTTAGGTCTTCCTGGAGACACCTATACCTCTGAAGGAGCCAGTGATCACTGTGTATTAGCTTCATGTGCTGACTTCAGAAGTGGCGCAGGCACCCACACACTCAGACCTTCAGAGGCAGTCCAAGCCCTCACACAACTTCTTGAACCGCCGGTGCTCAGGGTCTGAGAGTGCTTGTTGTCCTTGCTGTCCTCCTGCTGACAAGATGGGTCCTAAAGCTGAGCAATAGCTCTTGGCAGGAGCTCTTGCTCTTGCCCTCTTGGCAGTCTTATGAACCTAGGCAGGGCCCTGGCAGGGCTGTCCCTCCACAGATTCTTACTCTATAGCTTCAGTCATTGGCTTGTTGCAGCATTGGGTGACCTCTTGCATATGAAACATTAGGCTATTTATTCACATTTGTAGAGAAATAACTCAAAACTCAAATTTCATGTTGGAGAGTCTCATCGTAAAGTGAGAACAGCAACTGTGAGCACTGGATTCTATTCCCAGTTCAGACACAGATTTTTGTTGTGGCCCAGTTCCTAGGTTCTTACAGTAAATATTTGGTTCATTGAAGAGTTAAGTATTTCCATACAGAGCTCACTTACAATTACCCCTTATGCTTTGAGTACTTCATTTATTTTAGCAGACAGTGGTATGTAACTAAGCAAAAGGTCAGTGAAATTATTGCACTATTGACAAAATGCATCAAACTGTTGTGGAATAACCTTTCAGACTTTAAATCAAGAAGTAATTACAGGCCTATTATACAATATGACTACAGCTGCTGTGTGTACTTATACACACAATTGCTTTCACATATACACTAGGGGGAATTAGAATAAAATAAATACCATGAAATAAAATATTTATCCAGGGAGTCCGAGTAAAAGCAAAAAATTCTTTTTCATACCACAAAAGAAAATTGGAACTTAGCAGCTACTTAGTTTTTCTGTTTCCTGTTCTTGTTTAAAAATAATAAAAATATTAAGAATACTGAGAAGATACTTTGAGATAATAAATGTAATTTTCTCTGTAATCAGCATCCATCATTAAAATATTTCTCTTTTCCTCTCAAGGGTATTTGGCTGTTTATTAGAAATCCTTTCTTTCAGTAACGGTTCAGTGTATTTGCTATTTCTAAGAAGTCATGCTAATTTTCCTGAATTCAAAAAGGGAAATAAGAGAGTGACCAATAATGTGATCTCTCAAGCTGTCTGTTTTGGCTGAGAGAAAATTCAAGGCCTAAGTAGACAAAATATTCATAGGTTTTCAGACTAGAGGGAATCACCACTGACACAGCTATGTGTCTCCCTGTGGTCTGTCAGCCCATTTCCTGCATTTCTGTTGTGGCCATGTATTAATCTTTCTACCATGCTTCTCTTTTCATATGAGCTATTCAGTTGCATTCCAGCTTTACTCACAAGTTGTGTGTACAAATGCCCGCTCCTTAGAGCATCTGCTGCAGTTTGGTACAGTGCAGTTTCTGTGCCTGCAGCAGGGTGCATTAGCCACCCTACCTGGCCATTAGATGCTCAGAGTAGCCACATTTTGAAAGTACTGCTCGTAGGGTGAAAGTAGTAGGATGAACCCTGGCATCCTGTTCTGACAGAAAGCCATGGCTTTGACTCACCGAGGTCATGACCAGGACTTTCAAACAGCCTAAATATTCCTGAGAAAACAGGTNCGTAGGGTGCAAGCAGTAGGATGAACCCTGGGATCCTGCTCTGACAGAAAGCCATGCTATAATTGCTACTAGAAGCCCAGGATGAAGATAAGAAAAATCCAAGAGAATCTTCTGTAGCCAAGAGAAACTACAAAGCAGCAGGCTTTGACTCACCGAGGTCATGACCAGGACTTTCAAACAGCCTAAATATTCCTGAGAAAACAGGTCCTTCAATTTGACTACTGTTTCTTCCTTGAGCCTTATTTTAGTAACACCTTCCTTTCATCCTCAGCCTTGGTGTGCTTTTCCCTAGAATATTCTTTCATCTCATACCGCTTGTTTATCTATTCTCCTTCTTCTTCATCCATCAAGTGATGGTTAGAAAGATGGCAAGGTTTTCAAGCAGGGATTGACACGAGGTACAAGTCTTCCAGGAAGAATAGAGGTAAAAATATTGAGGAGAGAACAAACAACAGACAGACCCAAGAAGGTGCGTAGATGTCTCCGTGCTGGACAAAACTGCAGCTTCCTGCCTTGCTGCTGCCCGGCAGTGCGGCTTGCTCCTCACCCCTCAGGGTGCTCAGTGCTGCGGAATAGGAGGGCAGGAAATATGACAGGAAATAAATAAGCGCAGCTCAGTGACGTGTGCCTTCCTGGTGAATAAATAAAGATTTAGATGTTCAGTTCCTTCATCTCTGGCTTTTGATGTCCTACACCCAGCTAACTACCTTCCTATCTAATTTCATTCTGAAAATTTCCACCAAATGCTAGCAATATTGTACTATGCAGTCTTCTCTATGCTGTTTATCCACAGTACCTGGCTAATATCAGAGATGATCATGTTTTGGGGAGCTCTATATATTATTTTTTGTGGGAGATAGCCACTCCACAGCTTAGCCTCATCATTGGAGCCCATTTTGTGCAGCAGCTCATATGTGAATGAGGTGTAAGGTAGCAAAAGCCATAGTGTGTTTCTCCCAAGATATCTGCGGGTACCAGGGTACCAGCAGTATCTTAACTTCCTTCTTTTCTGCATTCTTTAAATGTTAGCACTACCCAGAGAAGTTGTGGAGTCTCCATCTTCAGTGAGATTTAACACCTGCCTGGATGAGGCCCTGAGAAATGAGGTGCAGTTGGACTTGCTTTGGATCAGATGATCTTCAAGGACCCCTTCCAGCCCCAATTATTCTGTGATTCTGTAATACTGAAAAGAGCCCTAAAACAATAGGGGAAAGAATGATTTGACTACCAGCGATGCATCTAAGCATGGAATAGCATTTGGTGGAAGACATCATTTGTGCTAGGTGACCTTTCAGGTGTTTACCAACTCATACACGGTAAATGGGTGGCTGATGTTCCAAAGCCTGAAAATCACTGTTGAGAATGAGTGTTCAAGAGGGCATGGCCCTGAAATTGAGTGAGCCGTATGCACCTAACTCCATTCAGCTGTGTGTAAAGCCCAGTAAGAGGCTCCTGCTGTTGTATATTGTGTGGAGATGTCTTTGAGTGTGACTGCGAAGCAGTTAGCGCAATAGATCTGCGGGATGTAACTGTAACACCAGACACCATAGATTTCCTGTAACAGATTCCAAGACGTCTTTATCATCTCACTCCGGCACATAATCTGTTTTGAGGATGTACACAAAAGCCCATGCACTGTTGTCTTCTGTATTGCCAAGAGGTCAGCTTTTATCCTTCTGTAGTTATCTGTGTATGGGAACATGCTGGAGCCCTTTTTGTTGTCTAAAGATTTTTGAATTAGTTTATATTGAGCACTTTTGACAATTTGAAGTTTTTCTTCCTTCCTTAGTTCCTGTAAGCAATGAGTAATACTCCAGATGATAAATTCCACTGCCCTCTAAAATTAGTCTCTTGTGAAAAAACCACGTCAAGGTAGTGATCTAATGTCAGAAACATCTTTGGCTCAAGAAATCAGAGCGAAGAAGAGGAAGGAAAGAAAACCACAAAACACCTTCTCTGGCAATTTAGCAGAGAATTTCTTCCTTCCTACAGACTGTGTGATGAGTAATTCCTTTGCAAATGCTAAATTCCCTCAGAAAGGGTTTTGGCGCAATATTGTTGAAATCTTCTGATACTGCAGTCAATATAATGAAATGTACTTGTTGGAATAAAAATGTAACTCAGGAAAAAAAAGTAGGAATGCAAGTATTACAAATGATAAATTAATAAATACCCCTCCCCCAATTGATGCTACTAGTAAACTTCAGTACTGTAGGCTGGTCTCGTTGCTCCAGCTGCACAGCTTTGGCAGGACATGGCAGGAGGTGTTAATGTTATATATAAGGCAGATGTGGCCTAGGGGGCTTCTCTGGACAAGGTCTGCTTGGTGCCAGAGCGAACTTTATGTTTCACAGAGATTTCATTTCCTCTTTAACAGTTTGTTTTGTTTTGGTTTTAATAATGGAATTATAGTGACAGGGACCGTTTTGATCATATTGGCTGGCCTTCTGTTTGTCATAGGCCAAAAAACCTTTTATTTTTAATTTATTTTTAATTTTTGTTTCATCTTTTAGAGATAAAGATTAATTTAAGATCAGACTGATTTAAAGATGTCCAGTGATGGACACTCAATCTAAGCTCTGAGTGAATTCTAGGTGTTAATTCCCTGTCTTACTACTAGCTGAACCATAGACGTAGTCTGAATTTGCCAAACTTTTTTATTCTGTGGTCAGACCTTATGTCTTTTTTTCTCTTCCCTCATAATTCTCTGCCCATTATAGATCTACTACACTCAAATTATTTTTAACCATTATTGGATAAATTGGATAAACCAACTCTGGATCAAATAGAGCTCCAAAGTAAACTATAGTTTGAATCTCTACTTTCAAATAAATCCTGGAGCTTTTCTGAATGCTTTCCAATTTTTCAGCATCCCTTTTAAACTATGAGGATTTCATGAGTTTTAGTAAGGATGGCAATATCATCTACCTTGTTGCATTTAGTATTTCTAGTCTTATACAACCAAAGCTTGCCTCTCGATGACAGAGCATGCTCCTATCATCACACTTAAAGGACTTTTTTTTTAAAAGACTGTTTGCTACAATTTCTGAGTTCTCTTTAGTGAAACACTGTCATATTTCTTCCAACCTGAAATTTATATTCCCTTGTCTAAGATATATGACTTTGCTTGTATCACAAAGGTTCATCCTTCTTAATGCTCCTTGATTGCCATGTGGTGCACTCCGTTGTATAATCAATCAGCTTCTATCATTATCAACCGCTCAGACAATCCTGTGTTTCAGACAGTTCTGTATCATTGCATCATCTATGAATTTTAAAAGCGAAAACTTTTATATATTTCCAGATCATATTCTGTACGAAGAATGGAACTCTTCTATATGTTGATGGAAACTTGTCCCCTGGATGATGATTTGCAGTTTAATACTACCAGTCTTACATCTAAGATATTTAAAAAGAAGTGACATTTTTCTTCTTATAACACTCGTACATTTTCACCAAGTTATGTTGACCTCTACAGCTTGATTCAGTTCTAAATGCTTTCTGTGTCTTTTCACAGCTTTTAGCTGAGCTCTCAATTGGGTCATTATTTGCTCTGTCCTCCCTGAACTGTATAAAACACAGAAACAGAGCACCTATTTCTGCAAAACTTGTCATTCTGAGGAGGAACATGGCAACCTTATGCACATAAGCAGGTAACGACAAACAGCGACTGAGTACACTTCAGGTTTTGGAGCTGTGACACAAAACTGGATGGAGGTAGCCTGGTTCTGATCGAACAAAGAGAACTGCCTGTGTTCATGTGAATTACGAAAAGCAGAAGAAAACAGGGGTGACAGTGGTCTCTAAATTCCGCAGAACTGCAGCTGCAGCTGAAAGTGACTATCACCCAATTTCCCTCTGGATAGGGGAAGAATAGTAAGAATCTGGAAAGAAACCTTTTCCAGGAACTGAAGCTGAATCTGTTGCCTAAGCACAGCGAATTGAACATGTTCCTTTCCGTATCCAGGTCTCACACAGAGCTCACAAACCTGGCACAGGACGTATAGGAGATCTCTGTTTTCTAAGTAGAAGCGTGAGGCTGGATGGCATAACTGGCATCTCAAATGACACAAGACCCCTTTGTGTAAGGAGCTGAATCCCATCATAATCACAATAAATCCAGGTGGCTGCAGGACAGCCCGGTGTCCAAGCCCCCAATGTGGTCAGTGGTGATCTGGTCCAAAGCCAGGGACTCGAGACAGAGCTTGGATCACCTCACTCGGGACAAAATAGTCAGAGGGGATTATGCGATTCCCATTCCTTGATGTTGGAACATATAATAAAACCATAAACAGAATGAGTAACACAGCACAGGTCTATCCTGAAAGATATAATGCATCTTACATAGTTTCATTCTTTTATCTTTGTCGCACTAGAGATAATAAATTTGATGTAACCTCTTATAGGTTGGAATATATCTCTTTGCCATTGTTACGACTGCACATTAGAGACGTCTCTCGGCTTTTGTCAAAACATCTGTTTCTGTCTGTGGTTTCTGCAGCCTCCCTTATTCATGGTTTTAAGTCCAAGGTGATCAAGCAGCCGAAGCAGTTTGCTTCAGTTGTTATCAGAGATGCTTTTTCTTCTGTCTTCAGGAGAGGACTTCTCAAGGCACTAAAGACCTTACTAGCCATGAGACCTTACTCGAGGTCTCCATCTGAGCTCAGCCTTGGGCCTCCACTCCCTGCCTGAACTGTGTCTTGAGAATAGTTGTCTGTGGTTCTTTCCCAGCTACGCCTTGTGGCTATGAACCTGGCTGAACCTGCAGAACATCTCCCTGGCTTGACCTCAGACCTGCCCCATCGCCAGGGACTTGCTTGATGACCCAGACTGTACCTGTCCTGCTCACCCTGGGCCTGTCCCGCTCACCTTGTTTGAGGCCCTGGCTGCTGAGGTCAGCAGCTCCTGTCCCTTAGGGATGAGGGGCCCTTAATGTGCCCTGACAGGCTGAAAAATCACTCTAGGGTAGATAGATAGCAAAGGAAAAAGGAAAAATATCCCATTGGATCAACTGGAAAATGCTGAGCAGCTTCTAGGGACAGCTGAGGGAACTGCGATATCAAGGTTAGCTGGCATTTCAGGTACTTCTAAAGGGAAATGACTGTTTTCTGGAACTTATTCTGGTTTGCTCTTATTTACAAATCAGTTTTTCAAAAAAAAAGGCTAAAATTCAAAGCAAATTAGCCACACATATTACTGGTTTGAAGGAAAAGTGTCATTTATATAAAAAGAGGCCATTACAGCACAACGCCTGTCGCTTAGCAATATTGCAGTACCTGTATTACCTGAGATCTTGCAGCACTGAAGCCTTCTTTGTTCCTCTGGCTCTGGTTCTGCTGTATTTTGAAGAAATCCTGCACCTTAGTAAATACTGGAGGGAGGGCAGAGTAAGCTTATGTCACCTTGCCATGCTGGAAGTTTTAGCTAGTATGAGCTGTTCATGGAAAAGATGGGATATGACCTGTAGCCTTTCCTTGAAAGGATGTATGGTTTCTGGGCTGCCTTCAGGCTTTCTGTTCTTTGACCTCGGTTCTTTACTGGTTAGGACCAGCATGCTGCTAACCTAGGACCTCTTGACCTAGGGTTTCTGCTGCTTCTCATTTGTACAGCAGGCTCTGTTCTGTGATTATGTAAGCATTCAATTTATTACAATTGCACTAGCTTAGGCTTGCACAGACACAGTGAGATTGAGTTGCTTTTCTGCCCAAGAGACACAACATTTATGTAGTGAATGCATAGCCAAGAACTCGTACTACCCTGCTCACAAGTGTAGGCTTCTGGAGAAAGCAGCATTCACGGAATCATAGAATTATTAAGGTTGGAAGGGACTTTTGGAGATCATCTAGTCCAACCCCCTGCTCCAGCAGGGACACCCAGAGCACGGGGCACAGGGTGGCATCCAGGCGGGTCTTGAAGATCTGCAGAGAAGGAGACTCCACAGCCTCTCTGGGCAGCCGGTTCCAGTGTCACCCTCACTGTTAAGAAAATTTTCCTTAAGTTCCTGTGGAACTTTTGGTGCTTCAGTTTGTGGCCATTTTGTCTTGTCCTATCGCTGACTACCACTGAAAAGAGGCCGGCCTCATCCTCCTCCTTCCCTCCCTTGAGGTATTTATATACGCTGATCAGATCCCCTCTCAATATTCCTAAGGAATGCATTCCTTATTAATGGTTTGGATTAGGGAATGGATTTCTTTGAAAGCACAGAAATAGAGTCATAGAACGAAGCAGATTGAGTTCCTTAGCTCCTCCCTATGCGTCACATACTCCCGACCCCTGAACATCTTAATGGCTCTCTTCTGGTCTGTCTCCACTTTGGTAATCTCACTCATATGAAAAAATAAAATTAAACCAATTACACAAAACAGCAATTCCTGAGAGCAAAGTGTACACTGAAGGAGGAATACACAGGATCCAAAACTGAAGGAGTTCATGGCCGAGATTCTTTTCTGAAGTCTTTTTACTGTCACTGAACGGTCTTCTCAGCTGGTATCCAAGGTAGACATTAATAATAGCGTAAATTACTTTCCATCCTAAAAATATCTAGTTCCTGCCACTGAAATTTAAGGGAGGTGAGGATGACTCGCTAAAGTTAGAAGTCTCCCACCGCAAAACTCATTCTCTCCCTCTGGTGAGTGAGTTTTGTTCAATTCTGGGGACAACGCAGTTGTCACGGTTTTGCACTCGCAGTCCTGCAGGCAGCGGTACTCGGGTACTCCCAGTACTCTCTGAGCTGAAAATGCACAGAAACTCTTAGCCCTGCTTAACGCCAAGTGGGATGGAGAATGGCTGGCACTTGCTCTCCTTGCAACCTGTCAACTCGCACATAGTGTCAGCTGGAGGATTTACATTCTCTTAATAAGCACTTTCCAGGTGAAATCCTTCCTGCAGCAATAGTGTCTCAGCTGCCGGGTTGGGAACATCCCTCTTTCAGGGAGATCAGCAGAATCCCAGGCACACTGAAGACAAGAGGAGTCGCATATTAAACTTAACAAAACCAGCACGTCACCTTCTATTTGCATTAGGGCCAAATTGCTAGTGCTGCTTTAAGCCTCACATCTGTTTCTTTAAAGACCTAATTACATTATAACATCATGTTAACAGTAATTAATGTTCCTAATTTTAATTAAATCACTTAAAGTAGCTGGAAAAAAAGTGTCTGTTCATTGTTTTGCTTCTTTATTTTCCATATACGTGGGTCTGAATAATACTCTCACGTAACAGATCAGCAGGTTGAGGTAGGCACCTGCTCTCTCTCCGTGGCCAGTTTACAGCAGCACTTGCCCTTTTAAAGGCAATTTATGACATGCTCAGGCACATGGGCCAGCTGGACAAGCTTCCATGCAGCTGGCTCTTTGCAGCTTCCCTAGACAACAGCTTTGGAGTAGTTGCGTCCACAGAGGTCGGTGGCTTGATCCATAGCTCCCGTTGGGGCTGCGGGCTGCTTTTTGTTAGCACAACTGTAGGAGGTTGGTATTGGGCCAACTAGGTCCTCTCCAAAGGTGCTGGAAACTAATCCTCGTATCAAATGATGCTAGGTGAACAACTGGCCGCAGACCTACTTAACTCACATGCCTATCAGTTAGGGCTCCCTTGACTTTTCTGTTTGACCGGCCGTGGCGGATGGGACGTAGCTTTCCCAGAGACACCCAGGCAGCGGCCGCTGGAGCCAGCCCCTGGGTCCTTGCTGGTCTGGCTCATGAGGTCCTGCAGCCCAGTGCCTGCGGCCGTGGGCAGGAGGGAGGAATCTGAGTACTCCCTCAAGTGCAGAAAAACAAGTTCAGCCTGGGAAATGGGTTAATTACATGCATAGAAAGACCCTCACTTCTGTAAGGGAAAAAATACATCCCAAAGAGTTAAACTATGACAGGAAAAAGTCATAACTGAGCTTGACTTTCACCTGCTGTTCCATTTTCTCTGCCTCTTCTCTTACCAAAGCAGGCATGGTTCTCTCTGCAGCTGATAAACCCTTCAGAAAAAGCTTTCTTCCTTGCAGCGTTTAACTGCTGGCTAAGAAGAGGTAGGGGGTTTCTAAATTGCTTTCTCTGAACTTAAGAGAAAGTCTCATTAATGCACTGATTTTTTTTTTTCTCATTGCGTGGTAAGAGTGGGGAAGGGAAGGAGGAAAGTGAGAGGGAGAAAGGATGTTACCAGCAGGGAAACATCTTTGAACTGAAAATTGAGATGCTAACGGGTAGGAAAGACTTTTTCTTCACTTCCATGTGACCAATTGCTAGAGTACTGCGACATCCCCAGTACTTGTGAAGGGCTAGAAGTGCCACAGATAGCCACCCAGCTTTGATTTCCATATTGCTTTGCAGCAGATGTGTTTGTGCAGAAAAAAGGGAAAAAAATCTGAGTAAAAAATCCCCAGGTTCCTCATGTCACCAAGGCTGTGTTTTAGCACTTGCTCATTTTCATCTTTTTCTCACTAATTTTTATTTTCTCACTTTTAGGGCACAATAGCTTTGGCTACTTCATGACTGTTATATTCATTGGCAAAACTGCAATTTTGATGTGAGGAGTTTCACTTTGTTGTCCCGAATAAGCTGAAAGTTTACACAACCTGTTATTATTTCACATGGTAGGAATAATTAACTTATTTTGGACTTAAGACCTAAGGGCACTTAGTGGTGCTGTCTCCATTTTCACATGACACTTTCAAAATTCATGACACAGGAATTTTGGCCCATTTGCCACCTCAGTTCTCATTTTTTCCATCCTAAACAAACACTGACACCACTGCAGAACTCCAGGTCTTGACATCAAACCGAGGTAAGAGTTTTAAGTCATTTATTTTCTGAATGTTCTCCTAACTAGTTTTACTTCTGTCTACTGCTCTGCTCAGTCGCACAGTATCGGTGAGCATCACCAAACTGCGGTGCTACACTTTTGTTGAGCAAAAAATCCCTTGGGAAAGCTAGGAAAGGAGAGGAGCTCGTCCAGCGAGCAGGGGAGGCAGTCACAGCAGGGCAGCGCTGGAGGTGCACGTTGGTCCCAGGACACCCATCCCATGCATCCCCACTCAGCAGCCAACGGGAGGGCCAGGCCATCCCCTGGACCCGGCTCCAGTGATGGAGCTCACTGTTTTGATGGCAACATGATGAGACGACGTCCTTCGTGTCTCCTGAGGACGTGGGTTTCATGACCAACACTGTCAGCGCACACGTACCCACTATGAACTCTTGTCAAGGGAACCCCGCAGTGTGTTGAGGGGTCTCTAAGGAGGCACTGCAGTGTAATAATGAAATTAAAGAATCCAAAAAGTAGCATGTTACAATGCTGGAGAACTAATACTTCTTTTCTTGTTCCCTCCTTCGAAAACAGGATAAAAATCAAGAAAAAATCAACACAGCTGGGCTTTTTTTTTTTTTTTTCTTTTTGTTTACTTGGAAAATTTGTTTTAACCATCAACTTTAGCAAATTTTGGCAGTTACAAACCTGTACACTTTTTTTTTTGTTGTTGTCATTTTGTTTTTATAGCAAAAGAACACAAGACAATACTGCCAACAGCAACTATGAAGAAACAATTAGTTTTCAGGTGAGGGACTATACCCACTTGAAGTGATAAACCTTCCCTTTTGCATAAGGTTGAATTTGTTGTCATTGGAGAAATGACATCTCTTAATACCTACTTGAAATGGCATAAAAATCATATCTCTATTTTTTTTTGTGCAAAACACATTCATTTAAAAAAAGTCAATAAAAAACATCTTCTTAAAAACAGAAAAAGTTTAACAAAAAGAGCTGAACCAAAAGGAAAGTTACAGTACATTTTGAAATGATTAAAAAGTACCAGTTTTCAAATCTATAACTTTGTTTTTGCTGTTACCTTAAAAGTTTAACCCAACTTGGATGACTCTTGAGAATTATATCAAACAAACAAACGAACCAAAAAAAATTAAAGCGACCTGACTGGCATCAAATATCTACAAAAGCCTGGTAATTTGAAACCATTATATACATTATTTTATAAACTTCTTTTTCAACACCAAAACATACATCTTTTACAAACCAGCCTGCTTGCAACAGGTAAAATTTACAAGACAATCTTTCCGATACAGTGCTTTAAAGAGAACTGCTTTCATTCCTAAACACTTTTGTCACTTCCACAAAAGCGGCAGTATGGGCTCATTTGACTGTTAAATAAGAGCAATTCAGGTATTCCTAGGACAGAAGAATGCCACAGTTCGGAGGGCTCCAATCTCCTTCCATAACACAGTTCAAGTGCACTCTTAACACTGGTAAAGATTACTTATGGCCTTTGTGTAATACGACATATTTGTAATTATTGCTTTTCATTATTACATAAAGAAATGAATTTAATTTCATTTCCTCTCCATTCGCCCACCCCTTGCATGATGCATCTCATTTGCTAGCTGAATGCCCCTTTTGATAGTGGATGTTAAAAGTCAAGTTTATGAAATGCAGACTAAAGGCCATGGATAATGGACAACAATCCAAATTTCTAGGGCTCAAATCACTGGTGCATTGAGAAAAATGAGAGACGCAAACAGGCAAAAAGAACAGTTCTCCACAGACCTTGTATCACAAAATTAACCTGAAGCTGCAGCTCTCTTTGGAAACCTTGAAATGTCCATGATTCCTCAGTTAAGAGTTCCAAAATTCCAACAAAGCGCAGCTGTACGTCCACAGGTGGGTTCGAATAGCTGTTGTTCTCCATTAGGACGGATGTCACCTTTCCAAAGTGAAGCAGAACTGGTCCAGGGCTCCTTCAGCGTTCTCCTGTATTTGGAATTACTGGCTATAAAGAATTGCCATGTCATTCATTTTAATGATTTCTTTTTCAAACAGACTCTTGATGAGCAGCAAAGCTGTGATCTGAAGATATTTTTCCTTTCTCCTTCTTCACCTTTCTCTTTACAGTTGAATTTATGCTGAGAGAGCAACACTTCATCTTCTCAGAGCTGACTCTCTGCAGAACTTTCAGGGACAACAGGCTGCTGCCTTCTTAATGACCAGCATATCAGTGGCAAGCATTTCCTTACAGCGTTGTATTTAGTCTGAGTTTCTGATTAGAGAGGGCAACAAAAGAGTAAGCTACCAGTAAGTCAGACCATGCAAGGGAATTTAGAAAAATAAAAATCTGAGAACCAAAATGTGACCCATCTATGGAACACACAAAGGATGAGAGTCTGCTGCAGAGACACAACCTTTTGCCTTTAGAAAACCAGTGGCTCTAAGAAGTCTTTGACTCCTTCCAGCTTTGCCTTGCTCTATAGGCTTAAGACACCCACAGGATAACTGAGGATCAAGGGTGACAGCAATTTATAGGCACCTGTCTGGGCTGCACGGGTATCACAGCATTGTTGTGAGTGTCTGCAGGGCTACATGCAGTGCTCCTGGTCACCCTCACCTGCCATGTCCTATCGGAGGCTCCTCAGAAGGCCACTCTGCAGTTGTCTCCTGGAGGGGCTGTCCCTTTGGCCCTAGGGGAAGGAAGTGATGCTCTGTCATGGTATCACCTTTGGTCCTTTGCTTTGCAAAAGACATTTGAGCTGCACAATCATTACATCAAGTATCTTTGAGAGTATGGTTTTAGGTTTTTTTTGGGGGGGGGATATTTATAATCTAAAGGCAGAATAATTAGGATAATTAAGAAAAATTGGTAAGTCTAAATTTTCCTTTTGCACGAGGATACTTAATGCAGTCTTGGCAGCATAAATTACACTGTCAGTCACTGTAAGGCTCTTTCCATTGCCAGAATTACCGACAGAGCTGCCTGTGCACATGGCATCCTTAACCCAGGCCAAAACACGGACAACATGCACCCTCTTTCAGCCAGACACTCACACCCTGCAAATACAGTGGGCTTTGATACAAGCATGCATTAGCTTTTTAACAAACTGCTTCTTTCTCTCCTTGCATCTTTACAGAAGGCAAAGTCTCTAGCGATCCCAAGGGATATTCATCAGCTGATAAACTGTACTTTTGCCTAGGGAACCTCTCCTACAGATGACTTGGAAGAAAAGTACTGTGCAGTGGAGCCATCTACAGAACACGAACAGAAATACAGACATGCAGGAAAAAGGCCTGACAGGCAGCAGAGATGTCAAAGAAGGCTCTAACAAAACCATGGATCTGGGAAAGACAGCAGCAGCTATACAGAAATAATCACCTGGCAGACAGATATTGGATGAAGCAATATGACCCCTAATATATTTACATCAGGTTGTCACTGTGTTGTAACTGCACAGGTTTAAAAACTAGGGGTCATCAATATACAGCAGCAATTAAAAAAGAAAATAAGATGGTTGTTTGGATTAATGATAGAGATATCAACATGAAAATCTTACTCCCTAGGAGGTATTTCACCTTGGGATCTGCATCCAGGTTTAACCAGTTTATCAGAAAGAGCAGAAGGAAATGCCAAAGGCCACAGAAGTGGTAACACAAAGAGAGGGGCATCTGCTTGGAGATGGAGAGGTGAGACGAGGCCTGTTGGATTTGGAGAGGAGGATACTGAGGTATAGAAGTCATGAGGGGGACAGAGAAGGCTAAACTGGGTGACCCTTCCCAGCAGCACTTTAATAAGTAGGTGTTCAGTGAAATGAAATGGCAACAATATCAAAACAGGAATAACATTACACATTGTATTTATGCATCTTTTACTAGTAAAACTCACTATTTTCACCGACAAGATATTACTGAGGCAACAAGCTTATTAAAAAACATTGCTCTGTTTTGCATGGCACTTGCTAGGCTCCCAGTGATGTTTCCCCTTGCGACACTTTTGATATGTCCAAGTAAAAGTTTGATATCAGTGTCTCTGGCTTTCTCCAGATTTGTTACTACTAAGATGACAAGTACATTTGTTTGGGGGCTAAAATACAACTAGTTGCATAATAGATTTAAATGTATCACACCAAAATTGGCAAGGAACAAACTCCATAAATACTGCAGCCAGATGCTAAGAAAGAGTATTACATTCTCAGAAAGTGATACCAGCTTTAAAATTACTGCACAGCACCTGCACTTGCAGGTATATTTTTCCACCTCTAATGTTCCTGCTGTTGAACAGCATCAGTCTAATTCTTGCACCTGTTTTCCAGCAACACAAGCATCGTGGACAATGCAAGTCATCATTTATCTGTTCCTCAACACTTGCTGAACCATTTCATGGCTTCATTTCAAACAAATACCTCTGTTCCTTGTAATCATGATGCAAATTTGCATTTTTTCCCTTGAAAACACTGGGAGAAAGCAGGGAAAAGGAGCTGAAATGTACCATGAGCACATTCAGAATATACCACTGTGACAGATGCATGTTAACTTTGAGAAGACCAAGTGACATTCATAAATTCAATGAACAGGAACTATACGCAGACAAGTACTTGATAATACTTGTATGTGCAGTACATGGCTTTTCTAAAAGTTTGCTCAACTTATTCATTTACCTTTGAAAAACAAGCTGTTTTCTAGTGAAGAACTGCTGCATGAACCCAAAGAAAAGGTCTACACCAACCTTGCACTGATCATGAGATACTGGAGGGAAGCAGCAACATAGCACATCTACTCCATGAATTTGAGAGATCCTGTTTTATTAAAAGTGTTACAAGATGCAATTGCTTAAATTACATTATATTATTAATTTCTTTTTGTTTGGAATAATTCTGAATAAACAGATCCTGTATGTCACAAAATGGTCCACAATTTAATTTGGAGTAAAAATCAATTTAGTTAAGAATACATTGCCTAGAACACAACTGCTCAAACTATTCAATTAAGACACTTGACCAAGAGATAGGATATGGAAACTGGCATGGGAAACCTGTTGATATATCTGTTCATCCGTAACAATGCTTCACCTTCCCAATAGTTTATCAAAATGACTGAAATATAGCATGGAAAGAATGGATGAAACCCCAGCAGTAACGCATGCTCCAGACTCACACTCACTGTGCTAGGTGTAGAGATGCTGCAAAATGGTGGTGGTAAAAACATTTTCACAGCACTAAGCCAAGGGTATGTATATTCTGCTTTAAAACATTGAATGAAAATCTTGTATTTCAATATTACACTTAGCTCTAGCTGAAAATCTAGGGTCAGATATTTGACTACAGTCCATCCTTGCGTTCCACTAACTGAGACAGTTTACAGCAGCTGAGAAGGGATCCCATAACCAGTAGGGATGGACATTTACCAAATGATGGTAAACTGAAAATCTGAGATTATAGCACCATTATATGCAACTTAATTACAACTAATTTTACTGCAATAATTGCACCTCAATGAGTACTGTTAAAAAGACTATTGCCCAAATCAGGAATGTCAAATCAGCAGCAGCACTTTGTAGAAACCTAGGTTTCCAGACTGCTTTCAGGTGTATATTCATTCACATTACATGTGAAGTCAAGGGAAGCCACACATACGTAGCTAGGGGTAGGACTGGACAACTAGAGAGTCAAAATCTGATGTTTTTAGAAGGTGAAATCTGTCACTATCTGAAGTTAAGTTTTAAAAAATGGCACCCAAAGTAGGGCAACTTGGTGTAAATATACACTGCATATATGCCACTCTATATGCATGCAAGTTATAATGAAATGCTATATAACAAAAACTATATGTGTATATTTATGAACAAATGACTGGTAGCTTATCTTCAACACATCAACGCTAATTGTTTTTTTTTTATGCCATCAGAACTGTTATACAAAGCAGCCTCAGCCATCACTTACTTTTCACTCTTTTGCTGACATAAAATTTCATGCAACAATGTGTCTTGGAATGATCCATACCAGGTCATTAATACTGTGGGGAGATTATAACACTGTAACACTTTTAATAATACAATACCAAAAAACACCCAAACCCTGGGGGAAGAGGACATAAAGAAAGAAATTAACTAGCAATGAGATTTTTTCCACCCCCTGCTTCATAAGCTCTGTTTTACTCTTGCTAATAAATAGAGGGTACACACTCTCCAGCTTGCCTGGAACAATTTTGTGATGTGTAACACTTAACACAATTGATCTCTTTGTGTCTGCACATACAGTATCATTTCCAAACAAGTTAATAATGGATTATAGTGTATTTTTTGCCTTGCCCAATATATATAGATACACCTTTAGCAAAATTTCTTCTCAATATTTATACTATTAATTGGACCAATGACCAAAAAAAAGTCAAAAGAAGAGGAAGAAGAAGGGAGTTTCCCCTACACTTGTGTCTGATGCTGGGTCTCCACAAATGGAATGTGAACATTTTCTAGCTTGAGTTCCTCCACACTTTCATAGTCACTCATGGCTACTTCGGAGTCATCAAAGCCGCAGCTGGCTGAGACGTCAGAGGAGGAGGCATCTAGAGAGTTGTGCAAGGATAAGGGCATCTTACCTGCACCAACATTTTCTGTGTTCTGGCTTGGGCCAACAGCAAAAGTACTAAATTCATTCCCAGCCTGAGACCCTGCAGTGTCCGTCTCGTTGGGGAAGGGATGAGGAGGGAGGTACTGGCTAGGGTGGAAGTGCGGCCGTCGCCTGCAGTCGGGGCTGAGCGTGCTTGCCATTGAGACTGGCTGCGAGGGCGGAAGGGTGTCGTATTGGTCCGGATAATCCTCTGGAAGAGGAGGTGGTAACTGGTCCTGGCTTAAAAACTCCTCTTCGTGAGGGGGAGGATAGTCGCTATCGATGTCGTAGCCACCAAGGTAGTAATCTGTTTCCAGCTCTCTGGTACTGCCGTGGTGAACGGAGCCTCCATCCGCGGTCTCGAAATGGGGCACTTCCTCAATGTCGGATAAACGCGCGCTTGGCATCCAGTCGGAGGTATCCCAATGATACGCTGCAGCGGGGGAGAGAAGCGCAGCAACTTGTTAGGATGCAGCCCCTGATGGAAACAAGCTGCCCTGCATGCACTGGCTAAAGAGCAACCTGTGAATCCTCACAACACGTTCAAACGGCAGCATGCGCCACAGGCCACTGACACAGGTCAGCCATGCTCTGACCAGAGGGGTAGGAGAGAGGAACAAAAACATATTATACTAACGCAAACAAGCAAAGAAACAACACATGACCACTCTATGGTATTTTATAATTTAGGATGCTACTAGTTTGTATTAGAAATTATGAGGTTATAAAATCAAAATGATAAAAATCTTTGAATTAATGCTTTCTATACTTAATTGAAAAAATACACGAATGAAGTCAGCATGCTTATGATATTGCACTGATTCCCCCTTCCACCTCCAATGACTTTGTTGCAGGAAAGAAAATGCATAAGCAAACAATCTGATCGACTGAGACACGGACAACCGGGTCCTGAAAGAAAAACCACGCGGCCGGCCATACTCATGCAGCATTCGAACACAACAGAACTCAAACAAAACAGGGCACGTGAAGCAGATCAAAGTGAAAAAAGATTAAGCCAGTGCCCTCCCCACCCCAGCGCAGACCAAGAGACACCAGAATGTGTCTAAGAAAAGTCACCTCTGTTGTAGTTCTGTCCTTGATCCATTACAGACACTGTTAGACACAAAGTGAAAAGTAAAAACTGGTAACTCGGAGCTGGTTACCAGCACACTATATTCCAAATGAGAACACAAAATGCATGCATATTTCTAACGTACAGTGGGCTCAGGGTCATTTTTAGTAGTTTTAATTGCTTTTTATTTTAATATACAAGATAAGCTTGCCTCGTCAAATACAGACATACATAAAGAAATGATTATGTCATGTCTATTATATTCCTTCTCTATGGGGTCTTAATTGTTTACCCTCATCGAGCAGATATTAAATTACATTAGAGCTGGAATTCTTAACACAGAAAGGGCTATCTGCCCTCTGTAAGGCTTTTAATTGCAAAAGTACATTTCTCTCTCACTTGTTCACTTTGAAACAGAAAAATAAGAATCTACCATTCTCAGGGCCGGTTCAAACAAATCTGGGCCCACCTGGGCTCAGATACCATGGTGATGGGCACGGTATAAGAACCTGAATAGAATAGAATACAAAGCCATTTAATGGGGCCGTCGGCCGCAGCGGCCCCCAGTCCCCAACCCGCCCCCGCCTGCACTGCCATGCTAGCTGTGGGGAGCGAGGCATTCAGCATGGAGGGGCGCAGGCGCAGGGGAGACAGCGAGGGGAGCGGCTGTGTGTGAAACACGAGGGGAAGAGTAAGCTGCAGCGGTTTCTGGATGAGATGCTCTTGGTCAGCCACAGGTTATTGGGCTTCATGCAAGAAGTCACCGGGCAAAGTCTCGAGGCCGCGTTGTTGCAGGTGCTCTGCGTGGGGAATAGTCCTCTCTGGCATTAATCTCTGGGCCTAAAGCAGTGATGAGATAAATGCAGAGACAGGACAGTTCTCCAGGCCTCTGGCTATGAGTACCACTCTTGCCCTGGCTTATCACCACATAGTGCATGGCGTGACGTGATTTACTGATTAGCGATTAGCTAGAGAGTGGCTTTTTAACTGCTCTGTGTTAGTCTGGCGTGAGGAGCATTGACGGTACTGCAGGTTTGGCAGCTCTGTCTGAACCGGCCCTAACCCCGTTTATTTCCCTTCTCTTCCTTTTTCTTTCTTTCAAGTGGATTTTGCTGCCTTGCAGTCAGTGCAAGGCACTGCACCCAGGTTGTGTCAGATACCTCGGAGCTGCGTCGTTTCGCGATCCCATAGAACCTCACTGATCTGCCGACTGCACAACCCGCAGCTCCCGTGGGAAGGAGCCCCTCGGCCCGCAGCTCGAGCCCTTCTCTCCTGGGGCTTCAGAGCAATGTTTCTGCCAGCGATGCACCCTGAATTCCTACGAGCCTAACAAAATTCACCGCTTTCACCAGCTCCGATGCAGAACATGTAAGATTAACAGGTCTCAAATATTTCAAGAGTGAGCAAAACCTCTTGAAACTCTTGCTCAAGAGCTCAACTCTTTCTGTAGGAAGGTAGGACCATTTATGGTCAGGCTTTCTTTTCAGTGCTTTATTTTCTTATTTTTTTAAGTGCCGTGAACCTCAGCTAACTTTCTATGGGACTGCCAAAACCAGGTCATTTTTACATTTCAGGAAATAAGTAAAAATGCCATAAACAAATATTCAAATGTCATAATTAGTTAAGACTAAATGTGCTTTCCAAAACTGCTGTGAGAATACCTCAAGAGAAAAAAATGATTATTTCACAGAAATAACTTCCACAGAAATAAATCATCTTTTAGAATTATTCAGGTTGGGGTAGTTGCAGTTTTCAAAGCGGACTTAACTTTGTTAAAGACATTAAATTTTGGACTCATGAATAACATGAGTTTATGATGAACTGACCTTCCCTAGCGTAAAGCATAAATAAATAAAAGTAATGTTAGGCTTGAAAGATCACATTTTATCAGACAAAATGCTGTGCAAAAGAGGAAAATAGTGATACTCTTTGTTCACAGATGGAGAAACCAGTCTGCTTGAAACATGATTTGCCTAAGATTATCTGAACAGTCAGTGGCAAAGCTGAGTATTGGGTCACTGGACTCAACTGTGATGGTCTTTCCCAATGGTCAAGCCAATGCCGCCAATGCCGCCAAGCTGCCTCGCTATGTGACATCCTTGGGGCTGTGTCTATGCATTTATCTGTCTAGTGTCTATCTGACACCATGTTACCTGGGGCAAACTGGCTACCTGCCTAACACCACTTTGCACCTCTCCACATAGAGTTTATAATCCAGCTTTCCTGCTGCCTGGGATTCTTTACAGCCTTCCTGCATCTTCTTCAGCTTCCCAGCCTCTGCAATCAGGATAATCCCAATGATTTGCCTGCATTATGAATTAAATCGTATTTTCTCTGAAGGCAATGGAAATAAGCAAGCACAAACATCGACTTGAACAGAAGAGGATGAAGGCCTTGGCTCCTTTTCTATCATCACCTCCAGTTACCCAAAGTTACATCACTCTTGTGTTCTTGAGTTTGCTGGTGAACATGCTGATCTGCAAATCTCAATCACCCGCCATGGTTTTGCTGGTCAGTGTAGATTAGTGAGGTTCTGCTGGGATGTTTCACAATGAGAACACGAAGCATTGTTGCATAACAATAAGGAAAAAAAAATAAATACCTTCATTTTCTATAGTGTCAACTACATTGTTGACAAGCTGTATGACAGTCACTATGGAAGCTTGTATGGGAGGGAAAGCAGAAAATAAAGGGAAGGACAGCTTCAGGTTAGTATTTAAAACACAGATCATATGTTACCACAATAAATTCTCTCAAACAGACAGAAGTGACATTGAACAAAAAAAAAGGCTGCCAACCAATTCATGATTTATGCAGTAGGTTGCAGGACATTTCATTTCAGATAATCCCATACATTTTCAGAATGGTGATAAATTCCAAAGCAGCATTTCCAAAAAGGCATATGGGATGATGTATATCGCCTCATAAATTCAAACAGACTGGTCAGCTGATTCAATTAACCAAAGCAGTATCTTGTCTACCTGACACTAATTTCTAATTCATTCTTGCTTAAAGGTCTCCAGAGAGAGTGCCATGTGCTCCAAGGGATCATTATCTTTTAGACCATCACAAAATCTCAAACGGTGCTAAGTCCTCAGCTTAATCTACTTCTGAACAGGAATGTTTTACTTATTTACTGTATGTGCTGTTCAGTATAATGCCTCTGGGATTTTAAGCAGTACTACTATAATTAAAAGGACACAGTCAAGTAGGCTTTGTTCAAAATGTGTTCTGCATTTGACAGAATACATTCACAGATGCCCGGTACTTTGCATCTGTTTTACCAAAATATACTTTTCCCCTGAAATTGCTAACATAAAAAATGCAATCACTTAGCACAGAGCCAAACAGGGCGACAATGTGTGGCCTTCTCAGTGATCTGGAGTGTGCACCAGCTGACACCCTGACACTCGAGAGCTTGAGACAAAACCCACTCAAAACAGCAGGGAAGCTCTCCTTATGTTTGGTAGACACTGAACCCAACTATCCCCCCTGTCTTTAATCACTCTGAGACAATTGAGAGCTTTGGAGCAGGCTGAAGTAGGGACTGGAAATGCTGAGTCAGAGAAATTTTTGGAGCCAGAAATTCAACAGACCTAGAGGCCACCTAGAGAAGATGGGTTAACAGTAATAGCACCGTTCAAATACACTGAACATATTGAAGACTCTGTTAAATTTTGGGCAGGAGACCAAGGATATCTCATCAAATTTCCTCAGTCCTTGTTGAATGCTTGCCAAAAAGAGCCTTGATAAGCCAAAGAAACTATATTCTAGTGCTATGCTGAGCATGCTTATGTCATGCTTATGCCATCAGTGGCACTGGTAATTGTATAAGCAAGGGAGACTTATAGTGGCTAATGCATTTAAACATTATGCAAAAATAAGAGACACCATGTAATTAGCTGCTGTGCAGCTGGGAATAGAGCCACAAGAGGAGCATTGGCCACCACTTCAGCAAGAAGGTCACAACAGCACCCTAGTGCTGGCTTCCCTGCTGAGTTGAGTGCTGGAAACAAAGAAGCCACCACCAAGGTTTGCCCCTCTGCTAACAAGAGGGTCCGACAAATGGGAAACAGGGTAATGTGAGAAGAGAAAGTGAGGCTTCTATAAGGATCTCGGAGTTACAGGCAAGGGACAGTGAGAAACTAAAGGTCACAGAAATCAGGGCCAGTGTAATATCCTCATGGCAGTTAAGGCCTGACTTAGAACCAAGAGGTGACACAGGGTAACATATCCAAACCCCACATTGCCCTGGGGTAGAAAATTGGTGCCATCACTCTGCAGTTACGTGAAGACTTTTGTCACAGCCCCTCCATTCCAAGCGACATGTTTACATGAGCATTTCACAGCTCCAGCAGGGACCATTGCTTCTCTGGTGCAAGAGTCAGAACTGTGGTTTTACCACATTGTCACAACAACGATTTGTTCAGAAACATGACATGAGCCTGCATGTCCTCCCTGCTCAGCCGAATAAGCACCTGGCCACAGTTGTCTCCCCTCTGGAAGAACAGGCGTGAAGAAGGAGCATCCTTTCTTATCGCCCTGGAGGACAACAATTGCCTTTGTTGCAAGTTCACTGACAGCCTCATAGCACTAACTGGATGGAAGTGGGGAGAATTAAAATGATGGGAAGAATTTTTGGCTCCAAAAGCAGTATCCTCTAGCTCCTATATTCACGTTACTGTGTAGATGTTTGCTTACATCTGTATCTGTATTTTAGGCTCTTCTACTGCAAACCCTCTCCCACTCCTCTGCCAGTGCAAGAGAGCTAGAGCATGCAGCCTGTCACTACCTCTGCAAAATGACTTGGATGATTTAAGTCCTCTCCCTCATTCACTCTGAAGATACCTGAGCATTGATTTGTTTAGACCCTGAACTAGAATTCTTATCTTTAAAGGCCATATTTCAAATGCAGCTTTCACAAAATATGAATGGGTGCAGAAGGGCCAATTCAGCTTTGGAGGGTACTATGGCACCAATTTAAATGGAGGCAGGATCCCACACTTGAAAAGCCCAAAAAGTATTTGCAAGATATAAAAAGTAACCATGTGTACAATAAATAAATATCTGAGTAATGATTATCTATCACTTTCTTTTTTCTTCTTCTTCTTCAGGGAAAAGGTGTCTGAAAAGCATTGTGAAGCTTGACAAAAACACTCATGACACTCATGATGGAAAAAAGGCCACAGCTGAACCAAAAGGAACTGCAAGTGCACTTCAGTCTAAGGGCTTTTCCCAACACTTAAGAGTACCTAGGGAGGGCTGCATGTCATCACTGTGCAACCGAGTCTCCAGACAGTTCATTAACTGGTACTGAGGATTATAAGTGCAATTTCTTTGTGATAGTCTTTTTCTGTGTATCTGAATGAGGCTTCTCTGACATCCATCATCCCTCCCAGGCAGAAACATCCTCCCTTTTCTCAGATCCACTACTCAACACACATGGGCCTTAGGAGCAAATGTTTCATCTGACTTAGTAGGTCTCATTCAGGCTGCATCTGGCTCTGCCTATGTCACCCACTGAGATAATGATCTAGGACTCGACAGTGGGCAACTAATACTCTCCAAGCAGGAATTTAAGCGTGCTCTATTCTTCATTCAGCTGTGACTACCAGGAAGAGGCCAGCTCACCAAAGATTGCTCATTGCTTCATGTGGAGCACTAGCAGAGTTTTGCTGGGCCCACGAATGAGACCTGGCACACTGCACAGAAATCCCTGTTGCACTGAGTAGTAAAACATGAAAGTCAGCCTGTTCTAAGAGGGAAAATGGCAGAAAGTCTACAGTTAAGCATGTTCCCTATTAATCAACTCACATGTTGGCAAAGAGGCCCTGCTGTATCACACCTCTAATTCACTATATAGTTTAGAAGTGATACAACAGCTGCAAACATCAAGATTCTAATTACAGTCATATAATTAAAAAAAAAGGCCACAAGCAAAGAGTTTAATCCCAGGACTTTCTAACTTCCAGTGTTGTAAAGGGTTTTCTAGATATTTCCTACTTTTTTATAGTACTAGAAAAAGAGTTTAATCCCTTCGTCCCCAGTATAATAAAGATAAAAGCATCTCTTACCATTGTCATCACCCGAATCTGACTGGAAGGAGCTGAGGGACTGTACTTCGGAGTTGCTGCCTTTATTGCTTCCTGCAAAATAGGTCACTTCTTCAGTGTCATCAACCCCTTTACCTTCATCGACAGCAAAAACAAAGCAAAACGGTGCTCTATAGGTATGCACATTTGTCTATTCATACCATGGAGCCATCTAAATGTTGCCACCAAGCAGCGTTTTTTTTTAGTCAGAATGGAATTCGTTCCCTGAGACAGAGGAAATTACCTATTGGTTAAGAAGGCAGCTGATGAAAATACTTAAGACTTTTGAAGCATCTGAAGCCCAAATAGTTTTTCAAGTGGCTCATACCACCATAATCAAGGAAGAAAAATCTGTATTCAGTATTGCCTTTTTCACGCCACGTTGTCTCAGCAGCAAAGAAAATGAAGACTTAAAAACTGTGGTATAAACATCTTACACAAGAGATCACAGTCACATTTATCTTTACTGTTTATTTCCTAATTTGAGAGTCTCATTAAAAGCTCATTCAAAGCTTGGAGAAGTTATTGGGCATCTTTGAAATCACATCAGTGGTCCTTGGATCAGATTTTAATGGCTCTGCTGCTGACAAATAGTAGATTAACTTACATTGCTTTTCATCAAGGACATTCATTCTTGACAATTCTCATGTGATTAAACAAACAAAAATAAGCACATTCAATCATACATTCTCTGAGTGATAATAAGGAACAAAAAGTTATCCTTCATAATAAGCACTGAGATACCTAAGCTAATTACAAATGGCCTAGCTCAGGTGCTGCAAACAGGCTGTTCACGTAAGTTCAGCTCTGCACCTGGTGTCTATAGATATTTCTAACCAGCATGAGGCACCTCCATACAGAACTGGTTGATTAGCTCCTGCTGAGAAACAGGGTACACGCGAGGTGGAATGAGGGCTGCAGTAATGAAGCCGCACCGCTTCCTACTTCTTGACAGCTGAGGTCAGTCTCTGGGGTACATCCTCATGCTGTATAGATTTTTTTTCAGATACTAGCAGTGTCTGTGGCAGAAACACCCCACAGAATATAGAACAGAACACACGTGGAGGTTTGCACACTTACTCTTTCAGTCATCAAAAGTATGTTAAATGGTTAAAAAGGTCCACCACTATATTATCACAACTTTCGTAGAATACAACTTGAAGGAATGAAAATTATTCCTGATTTTCACTAAAAGCCCTTTGCCACGGTATTTCCTTTGATGAAAATATGTATGCCAAGACACAGATATAAGAAGGTTCCAGATTCCCCTCTCTATTCCTCAGATCATATTGTCTGAAAAAACAATGGGACTATAAAAGTTATTGGTCATAGGGGATTATGTGACAGTTCTAGTTTTAAGCAGGCAACAGGATTGGATGCATTAGGAAAAAAATACAAACAAACAAACAGCAAAAAAATCGAAGTCCATATGACCTCTCCTGATTTTTGAAAACAGATAACGCAGGATCTTGACTCTGACCCTGCAAACTGGTATTTCCTGAAGTGACAGAATTTTCAAGTTTTCCTACAGCTTGTTCAGGAATGGTGGTGTGCTATGATATCAGGCTGGAGAAACAGAACACAAATGTTTTAATTTTAAGGATCGGAAGTTTTGTGATCATTCTGATACTAAATGAAGACAGGAATGCAATGGCCTGAAAAAGTGATCCACTAAGTAGTGCATGATTCCCTGCATGATTCCACTGGAAATACAAAGTACTTGATAATGCAGTTGAGCTCTTGCAAAACAATACTGCTTCTTGTAGAATTTTTTAACATTCTAAGTTCCTTGGAAGACTAACTGTGCAAAGACAATGGAGCTTGTAGTCAAAAATTCAACTCCTTTTTTTTCCAAAGAAAGATGCTTGCATTGTATCACCTGAAGAGGCATGCCTGCTTTCTGAACAAGCAAGACAAGTATATGTTTAGTCATATTTAGATGCATATAAGTAGATTAATTATATCATTTCGAAATATAATCATTTCTTTTTGAAATATAACACTGTAAAGTACCTCAGTCTTCAGTTCAGTGCATTAAATGTTCTCCATTGGACTTGCAGAGCATTTGCCAAAGAACATTTTATGATTCATTCTGCCACTCCTGCACTACTGCAATTGCCACATCCAGAAAACGACACTTACCCACAGCAGGAAAGAGCGAGAAGGGCGTGCAGCACTACTTACTTTCTGTCCCGGCATCCCATGTGCTTTTCCTGATGGAGTCACAGTCTGAGCGGCAGGGAGACACAGCGGGCAGGTTTGGAGCGACACTACACACCACGACACCCCGCCTTGCCGTCAGTATTCGAGGGGACTCGGGATGAAACGTCGTCATCTCCTGGTGCTCCACCCCAAGACCGTCCACTATCTTGTCCAGGTTATTCCGCGAGTCACTTTGAAAGCACGGAGTATAGGCCATTGGTCTCACGGGAACCTGTGGAGGCCCAACCTCTTGGTAGATATTTCTGCTGTCTCCACTGTTCCTTATGTTCTTGAACTGGATGCCGTTACTCTTGTTGAGCAGGGCGGCAGTAGCTGGATCCTGTACAAGGGTGATATTGTTGCGCGAATAGTTCTTCCTGAAGACCTTCTTGCGAAAAATGATGAAGAGGACGATCAGCACAAATATGACAAACAGGACCACAGCTATTCCTATTAGCTCCTCCTTGCCGACGTACGAATGTCCAGCTTGTATATTGGGTACCACCACAGGCCGAAGGCCGCAGTACTGCCCCACGTAGCCAGGAGTGCAGTTACACAGAAAGGAACCAAATATGTTGACACAGGAGCCACCGTTTTCACATTCTTCTCTCTCACACTCGTTGATATCTTCCTCACACCTTGAAAGAAGAAAAGGAGAACATGGATCTTGAAGAATATTTAGCAAGCAGCCCAGTTTGCATGTGGTGACTTGGGTTGCCAAAGGGCACCACTACAGTTAATACCTTGTCAGTATTTAGAAAATGGCTGTATTAATTACATCTTATTTTATGGCATTTATATTTTTCTACAGATAAAAAAGCACTCTATGGCTTTATAAGTCAATAAAATGGAAATATCAACATGGTCCTAAGAGTTTAATGCATCTGATAGAAAAAGGCTTCTTGATTCTTATGCTGCTCACAGAATGTAATAAAAATTTCAGCGTTTTTATACTTTTCTGGAATCATCCCATGGGATTCAGTACAAAATATTAGGAGGATTCAAGGAGAGAATAGCAGGAGGACTAAATATAGGAAAAAATTAGAGTACTAATTTGAGAGAGGAGGTGGAAATAATGAATACGTAAAATTACTTAGGGCTGAACATAAAATGAGCAAATATTAGAGAAGCATTAAAAGTAGAAAGAAGAACCTTAAATAGACAGAAAGTTGAACAGGTAACAAAAAAACAAAACAAAACAAAAACTGAAACAATGAAAAAATGAAACAAGTCATGTGAGAAAAAGAAACACGGCAAAGCACAGGTGAGGGAATTTTTTATTTCTACACTGCACATATGTTAAAGGCTAGGATTTAAAAAAAAATGTAATAAATTCAGCTTTTATGGCAAGCGTAAGGTCGCTAAGTAGTTTTGACTGCCTTTTTGCGATGTAAATACTAGTATTTGGGTACAAAATGCCCTATCACCTCTGCTACACCCTCATCACTGAAGTGCAAGGCTGCAGTGACCGTGCGGCGAGGCCTACTTACGTCACGCCCGTCAGGCCATGTTTGCAGTTGCAAATGAAGGCATTGCCGATGGGATCGCACGACCCTCCGTTTCGACAGGGATTTGGGAAGCAGGCTGTAATCTCCGACTCGCAGTTTTTTCCAGTAAACTGGGAGAGGCAGTTGCACTGATAGCCTGAGAGGTGAGGAACACAGAGAGAAATAAATCCCGTGTCTGGGCAACTGAAGGACCGGAGGAATCAGTGCAAATCAAGAGTTTTGTTGCAAGAAATATTCTAAATCAAGGGTATACCCCCTGTTCCTGTTTCCCCTGCCCCCCCAAAAAGACTACATTTGCTGACAGCAGCAGCTTGTACTTCTCTTGGGGCTCCACTCAAGAGCAAATGCATTTCTACATCTGCCGTTTACAAGGAGAACACAGTAGGAATGTGACAGCAATAATAAAACACTTGACAATGATACTTAACACTTTCATAAAATNCAACTGAAGCTCATGTCTACAACCAAGGACCGGAGGAATCACTGCAAATCAAGAGTTTTGTTGCAAGAAATATTCTAAATCAAGGGTATACCTCCTGTTCCTGTTTCCCCTGCCCCCCAAAAAGACTACATTTGCTGACAGCAGCAGCTTGTACTTCTCTTGGGGCTCCACTCAAGAGCAAATGCATTTCTACATCTGCCGTTTACAAGGAGAACACAGTAGGAATGTGACAGCAATAATAAAACACTTGACAATGATACTTAACACTTTCATAAAATGCATCATCTAGGCATGAGCTATGAGCTTCATAAGGACAGCTGAACTCGTCAATGCCATCTCTAATCAGAGCTGATTAGCTGCAGTGTTTGCTATTACAAAACTGATTAATCACAAGCTGGAATAAATCAGACATAACTCTGCTCAAGTAGAGAGGGACCCTGTGAGATTATGGTCCTGCTTCCATATTTCTTGCCTGCAGAGGAGCAACATCAGTCAGAAACAGATTTTGAAATGATCAGTTCTCTCCTCCAACTACTAAATGACATGTTTTTAACTCTCCTCATGACTTCATATGGCAAAAAGCCATTAATAAAAACTTTATTTAAGGTCATAAAGAAATCCAGTGAGACAGTGCACCTCTTTGGATTGTGAATTAGACATTTAAATCTGAGTCCTTTTTCACTCCAAGAGAACAAGGACCATGTAGTTGGTGGTAAAAAAGAAAATGTGGCTAAGGCAGTCCCTGGGAGGAGAAAGTCTCTTGGATTATAGATATTGAGCTAGTTAAATTTTCCTGGACATCTGTAATCTAAATGCTCCAAACAGACATGTGAATTTGTAGGGGAGGTTCAAACCCAGCTATGGTGTTAATATACCAAAATAACTTCCTGTAAATGTTGTATTAAGCAACATGAACAAGAAACCTTCCTGCAATTCATACTGCTGGGGTTAGAGCTGAAATGGTTCAATGCAACTCATTTAGTGTTAGAATTTTGGAGATAAGCTGATGTAGATGAAATACCACTCCACTGGTGATAAACACATATATTTAAAAAAAATATGTATCTATTCAACTGAAGCTATGCACAGATTAGAGATAGGCATTTTAAAAGACACTGTTCTAGGAAAAAAGCCAGGAACTTAAGGCACGGTTATGAGGAAGAGAATTTCACAGAAACAATATGGAAAAACCCAGTGGGGGTATGAGGCAAAACCAATTCTGAATGAGGGCTGCCCCATTTTTATGTCCTATCTGGTTCAATTCTCCTTATTCTGCTACTCTAATTGAATTCTTTCATGAGGACAGGCTCTAGAGAACACACTTGGAACCAGACTTACTGGCTTATTCAGTCAAGAGTCCAATCCCATTTAATTTAAGATAAATGAAATAGATACTCAAATATCATGGTGTTTTGTTGCCCTGCTCTAAAGAGGAAGATACAACACTGTTGTTTTCAAGGTTGCAGAGTTAATGAAGAGCAACAAAACCACTTTGGGAATTCCCAGAAAGCACGTTTGGTCTGCATCAGCAAGAAGGGATTATTTTTGGGGCTTTTGGATGTATTTCACTTGGCTAATGTGAATAACCTTCTGGAGAGACAGACACCTGAGATTGAAGCATTGGAAAATGGAGACTGCGCTGGCCATTGTATTTTGAAGCCATCTCTAATGGAAGACTTATTATTAGCTGGAAAGGTCCCTGATCTAGAAATAATGTAGGAGGAAATCACAGGATGAGTAAGTAAGGCTTCAGTGTTCCATTTTATGACTGAATAGTGACATCTATAGTTCAAAAATTTAGAGTAATGTTTTTATATATAATTTTATGGTCTCTCTGAGTTTAGTGTAATGAAAATGTTCAAACATAAAACGGTTTTATTCTTAAATGCACTTTTGCTGTATATGATAGCAGAATCGATATGTTTTTTCTATTTATTACAAGGTATTTTAAACTAAGTTACTTTAGAGTGACTTTAAGAAACTGTAACTAAATTACTAGTTGCCAATCACTATTAAAACATAATCTACATTTTCACTTCTTCCACTTGTTTCAGTCACATTAATTCCAGTTCTGGTTTCTCATTCACTGTCATATTTATTCACTGCAGACAATTTGAGAAATACTATTATTTAGTACAAAAAAAAATCCTCTTTTGTATCATTATAAAGAGGTGGATTCATTATTGTTACTACCCATAATTAAAAGTGGGTAATATGAACTAACGTAAATGAACATTTCATACGAAGAAGAGGAGAAAGTGATTGCTTTGGATGGATCAGAGCTCTACAGGGCAGTGTATGAACAAAAATCAAAATGAAAAGCCTGCTTATGGAAGTGCACATTTTTGACTGAACTTGATGTAAGGATGTCCCGCTGGAACACAGTCACATGTTGGAAAACTGTGATCCGGAAAAAAAAAAATACCTCTTGATCAGGAGTCCATTCCAGATCTAACAAAAATGCTTACTGCGTTTTTAACTGAACATCCATTCAATATATTATGCGTTTCTAGCCCAAGAATAATATGCAAACTTTCCACAGCCAAGGACAGCCCAGCTGAAGGAGAGATTATGTGTCCCTGTCTTCTCAGTAGAAGAAGAAATAAACCTCTTTCCAGTCATCCAGGATTGCTTGTGCCACAGCAGGCACTAAGAGGGCATCAAGAGCAAGGGCAGGCTCAACACATCAGGCTATTCCTAGGCTAGCAAGCCCTGCCTTCTTAGTGTGTCTTTTTCAGTCATACAAAATGTTAAAAGGAAAAAGGGTATTTCAATGTGTACTGCAGCCTGCTTTAAATGAGGACATGACACAGGTTTCCTGCTTACACCTATGTTTGTTTGGCATTTAACAAAAAGGGAAGGTGCCAAAGGGAAGGCACCATGCCACCAGCAGATGGGATGCCTTTATGCAGCTAACGTCTTTGCTGGGAGAATTCCCAGCTTGAGCACCTCAATGCCGCTATATCCTCAGGTTACTTTGCTTTAAGAGGTTGCTCCTTACTGATGCTTATTTTGAACATGTATATGCTCCCGTTTCGATCTATCACGTGCAATAGGGCCTGGGTTTCATTTGGTACAAGGTTTAGCTCTGGCATTTGATCTCACCATGTAGTTCTTTTCCATGCTGCGAAGCTAGACCTGAAACAGGCTTGTCCTGGGTCTTGCTCACCATAGGTGTTCATGGTGAGTTAATGCTTGAGAAGAACAAAGTCCAGGCCCAGGCCATGGTATTAATATACAATATTTTCCTATACATCATTCTATCTAATCCTTAAAATGCCCATGTCTTAACGTTGCTAACATGTTTCAGTGATTAAAATCATCATCTTAGTTTAAGCTGCAGTTTTTCCTCCCTTTGGATTTTAACTTGGTGGTGGAAAAAAAACAGAGGAAGAAAAAAAAGAGGAAGCTTTCAAAGAATGAATAGTGGGAAAAGCAGTGGCTTTTTCTCCTCAAATTTTGTCGGTTGATCGATATTTCTGCTCAAATGCTTTATATTCAAATAAAATTGCCGGCTCCTATAAGCCATTATTTCAATCAAATCCAGATGTATGTAGGATTGATCAAATTAAAAGGAAGCAACTATACTTATAATTGCATGTTCTAAAAGTACTTTTTTGTGTGTGTGGTTGAAAAGCTTGGCGTGGTATTCAGATTTGATTACAGTAAAGCTTTCCATCACTGTGATTATTCATGTTGTTATTCAAGCAGATAAACATGCACTTAGTATTGGCAGAATTGGTATTGCCACTCTATTATTTAAGTTGTGTGACACTTCCCATTTTAAGATCTCCTACTGAGTGGTTTATAACCTAGCCAGACTTTAAACACTTGGTTGAATCTTATCTGGAAATTTCAGTTCAAAGAGCCAAGCAGTTTCTGAAAGCGAGGCTGAGAAAAAATACATTGTTTTGTCAGGTTTCAAACTGCTAAAAGCTCTTTTTTTTTTTTTTTTTTAATAGGTTCACTGACCCACACTTAAGGGGAAGAACTAGAAAAGTGGAAAAATACACCCTGTATTTCAGGGATGTGGTTTCCAGTGTCTCCATGAAAACTGCTCTAAATCTGCCCACAGCAGAGCCTGGCCAGGGATGAGCTCGCAGTATTCGGCGGGGACTTCTCTGACGTTGGCAGCTGTGGTCTCCTGAGCTGACCCAGCAGATTCCTGTCTCTGGGCAATACCTCTGCCATCCAGACGGGGCCCTCTCACTCATTTACACCACTGCTCCTCAGTTAGCAAGCTCAAGGTTGCAGCAGATACGTCCATACGGCAGGAGGGCACACTCAGAGCATGTACAAGTGTGCAACAAAGCAGGGCTGTAATATGACTCTATTCCCATAGCTGGATGGCAAAGTAAAAGGTAAAGAAAGAGAGGCAGTTTTTTTATTAATTATTACTTAAACATTACCTAGCAATATTGTGTGTATGTGTGAGAGAGTAATATTTATAGGTATTTCTATTCAAAAAGGAAGTTACCAAAAACAAAGGGAATATAATTGCAGAGGTCTGTATTTTAGATGACCAGTTTATGCAAATTATATGCAAATCAGAGCCCTTTTGGCTTCAGGCATGTAGCCCATCACCTCTTTGATATTATAATGCTGGGCAACTTTTCTTTGAATGTTTTCTTTTAAAGGTAGCTACAAATCTGAGCTTTCTTTTTTTCCCTCTTAATTCCCTCATAAAGTACTCTAGGACTTTTATAAGGAAAAAGAATGCTAATAGTGTATGAAATCGTCTGTAAGATTCAAATTACAAGACTTAATTTATTAAAATAAACCCTGCTATTATGTCAAAAACTCATTGCTTAGGAAAATGAGCATTATTCTCCAGTAACTGTAATAGGCAAAAAACATCATAGAAAATATTAGTGAGGAAATCTTGATGAGGCTGAAGACATTAAAGCTGGGAAAGGAGACTTTGCTACTACAGTATACTTATGAATGCTTCCTTTCCCTCTCTGTCTCCCCAAATACTGTTTTCTTTATGAAGATTTAAAAATAATGAAGATTTACTTCATTTTTAAAAATTTTAAATCAAATTAGGATGCTAACATCTATGCCAGCAAGAACAACATCCTGCCATTCTTAAGCGTATGCTGCAATTTGTGGCTCTGCAACCAGCATTTGCAATACTGTGGGGCTCTCCTCTCTAGGGAATTTAATTACATACACGGAGCACACAAACACTAGCAGAATTCCTTCGTCTGGTGAAAACAAAAATATCTACGACTTCTCCTAGTGGGCCGGTTTACAAAACCACTGAAGTATATTTAGGGCCCATTGCTTTGGAATTATGGCATTATAAGTACCCTGTATTTACATACACTGCTGAGGCAGTACAAGCAGCCAGCATTTCTTCACGGCGGGCGGCGGCAGTATCGCCGCAGGGCAGAGCCGCACGCGACTCGGAGCGAGTTCCACGCCCGAGCTCCAGCCACGAGAGACGCGGACACCAGAGCTGTGTGCGGCATTCCAGCAGGGAGACAGACCCACTGCTTGGAGCCGTCACTGTGTCCCCCACCTCACTGCTCCGCTCGGCTTTAACTGCCACACACATGGCCCTGGGAAAAGGAATTACTGTAAAGTGATTTGTTAGAAAGGTTTCAATTTACTCATCATGAGATTGCCGAGCAATACTGTAAATAGACTCCAGCAAAATCAATAGACGGAGCTGCTCTTGCGCTTCCTAGGCTGCTAGCGTGGTGAACGTTTAACCTAATTTATTAAGTATGGAATCTGAATCAAAGCCTTATTACAGCCATGTTCATGTTGCTTTCATATTTCAGAGGAATTTTAATAATCTGGTTTAGCAATTTCTCAATGGCCGTAGCATCCTTTTCTCTGGGAATTATTTTCCTTTCCCCTCCTTTTTTTGCTGCAGTCATTTTGTTTCCTTTTCTTCCCTCTGTATATTTTTCTTCACCTGCCATCAACCCTGGCCAACTAGGAAGTTCAGCAATCAGGACCTGGAGCAGGACAAACTCGAAAGGAGTTGTGCAGAGAGGCCCTGGCACCGGCGGCAGCGGTTTGGAGGCAGCGGGTTTCAGCAGCAGAGGGAAACAGCCCCCGCAACAGCCGTGGTCACGCTTCTTAAAACTCTCGTGTTCCTCCCAGGTAGGGCAGGGACCCGTCCGGGTGGGCTGGTTCCTGCTGCCCATGGAAACAGCAGCTTTCCTGCCCTATGCTCAGGAAGCACAGACAGCCTGGGAGAACATGGAAAACAGCTTGACTGTGGCCTTGGCTCTGCAGAAGGCATAACCCAGCTTCTTCATTAAGAACAGGCTTCTGCTGATGAGCAATGCTTCATTTTTGGAGGGAGATATCAGCTACGTATTAATACTGGGGATAGGCACACATACGTGTTATTTTTCATTATTCTCACCTAAAAGACAAAGGTTTGGAAAAGTCCATGAACTATATATAGGCCAGAGTTTTGCTAAGGGAAGGATCCTGGATCCACAAAATCAATGGCTGGTGTAAGACAAGGAAAGGAAAACAAGGTACAGGAGAAGAGGTGCCTGTAACAACATCCAGGATCCAGAGGAGAGCTGAGATATCTCAGCATGAGGAAATCCAGGTTGCCCGAGGTTACTATATAGTGCAGGGTTACCCATGTAAGAAATTTATGTGTGGGTCTAGACATTCAGTTTTGGTCAGATTTCAGCCTTGAAGACTAAACCGTCCTAAAGTTTAGGATGTTCTTAAAGTTTAGAAAGAAATTTACACAGACAGCACCACCACCACCACTAAGCAGGTTGGGCATTGAAAACCTCTGTCCAGGTGAGGGATTGGTAGGGACTTGGAAAACCCTGAGTTTCAGCTTATTCACTGCTAAGATGCTGACTATTCTTATGGTTCTTTCAACCTGTGCTCTTGATCATATCTAGTAAATCAATAACGCCAAATCACAAAACGCATCACATAACCACTGGACAAGAAACTCTGACATAAGCACTATTTAAATCAATGCCTTACAAACTCTGGATAGCATTACTGGGACCTTGAGGCATTCTGACCTTCAAGGAAGCTTTAAAATAAACTTTCGGGAGGTTTATACTGCTACAGACTCCCTGTTTTACACACAGACATGTAATCAAATTACTCACTCTCCAAAGGACCAGGGTGTTTGTGGACAGCTCAGTAATTACTTGCAAGAGCTTCAGAAATACAGAAGGCCACAATGTTCTTACATCTGTGATGGATATTAGAGATCACCCCCTTTATACAATATTCGGAGCTGTAACTCAATCCTGAAAACCCAGCTAAGCATTACAGGAATTGTAATTCTCTTGCTTTCCATATACATGGAATCATACCAGCAGCCAATAAATCCATTTCCTTCTCCAACACCAGTGCCAGGAGAAGGGGCAGGGCTCCAGTGTTACAGAGCACGTAGTGTTTATAAAGTTGCAATACCTCTCAGTTTTAAGGAGTTCGTAGGATTTTCCAAGCATGTTGCTGCATAAAACCATCCCTGAGAGTAAGTTGTAGGGGAAAAATAAAAAAGGTGAAAGACATAAGGTAATGCAAAGTATTTACCACCAGATGGCACGCTCGTACAGGTCCCACCGTTCTGGCACGGATGCCGCTCGCAGGCGTCGGGGTAGAGAACACAGCCAAGCTTTAACTCGGTCAGGCCAACCACTTCTGCAAAGCTGCTGCGCTTGTTCTGGAGCGGCAGCTCGTTGTTATTTAGGACAACGGAATCCAGGCAGCCCTGAAAGCCGCTCAAGACCTGTGTTGTTCTCTTGTCTGTCAGGCTCCGGACATTGTCCACTTGGACCTGGGCTCCAAAATACACAGAGCTATCCGTGCTCAGGGTCTGGAAATAGAGGGGGGCTTTGCGACGCTCCACGTAGCTGTCATCGAGGGACAGGCTCGTGAAATTGCGATTCAGCTCCAGGAAGACCGAATGCCAACTTCCGTCATTAACAGCCCGGCCAGAAATTCCCAGGATCCCCGGGCCGCTTCCGCAGTCCAGCTGGAACCACAGTTTGCCATCCGCAATCTGCGAGAGGAAAACAGAAATCAAAGCGCTTCAGACATCCGCACATCTCATAATCCACCCTGAGGCTGAACTCACAAACCTAGAAGTGTCCTGAACAGTCTGCATGCAGACTCAACCTGTTCTCCTGCGTAACAGCAAATGTAACTTTAGCATCAGGCTTAAACATAACGTAATAAACTTAAGCCTACTAAGAATTTACACAAAGCCTATCTCTATAGACAAACTGCAGAAATAACAACACACACTCCATAAGAAGAATAGGAAAACGGTCTATCTCCTTGAATAGGGCATAGGTTGGAAGACTCAAGTTNTCAAAGCGCATCAGACATCCGCACATCTCCTAATCCACCCTGAGGCTGAACTTACAAACTTAGAAGCGTCCTGGACACTCTGCATGCAGCACTCAACCTGTTCTCCTGCGTAACAGCAAATGTAACTTTAGCATCAGGCTTAAACATAACGTAATAAACGTAAGCCTACTAAGAATTTACACAAAGCCTATCGCTATAGATAAACTGCAGAAATAACAACACACAGTCCATAAGAAGAATAGGAAAACGGTCTATCTCCTTGAATAGGGCATAGGTTGGAAGATTCAAGTTCTGCTCTCACCTCTGCTGCTAAGGGTTAGATCCATAAGCCAATAGATCGATAGACCATAACCCATTCCCTTGGGCAAGTCCCTCCATCTCCCAGAAGTCGATGCCTCTGAACAGGCGGCTCTTCGGGGCAGGGAGTCACTTCTCAGTGTTTGGGAAATTCCTGAGGTAAAACGATCAGTGTCTGTACTTTAGCAAGTGATTTACATGCTCTGGAAATGCACTTACTCATCCTGTGTCTCCATAATTTTGAGGAGTATCTCATCAGGACATGCACTTTTCCCTAACTGTTTTAACTTCAGGTCCTCTGCTGATCAACATAGAGCTTCTGGCTGGTCAAGGGACAGTTACATGCCAGGACATCCTGGAACTACCTGCTCTCTGCCTTCTGCACAGATGCTGTAAGATGGCTTCTGTTTTTCTTCTCTTCCTCATATTTATGCTGGGTTCAGGGCTTAAGAGGGATTGTTACGGTTTCTAACTCTCCCTTTTTACCCTTTGCCCAGGTGGGCGACTACTAAGGGAAAGTTGAGGAGCGCTAAGCTGTGGGGGACATGGAGCACCGGAGGGGAATGGGAGATCGTCATTTAATCTGTCCAGCTTTAATCTGTTTCAGCTTTAAAATCAGTATGGCCCTTCCATCCCTAAAAGGGAAAATCTAAAAGCAAAACCTGCCCAGCCTTGTGAGGGGGCCCAGACAGCTGGTGATGAAAGCTGATGCAATTACCCACAGAGAAAGAGAGATGTGAAGCAGAGGCTTGGGTCTCCTTGGGTTGGAAATCCTCATGACGTTCATGCCAGAAGGCTGGGGTCAGCTAAATGTAGAGCAAGGGCATTGAGTGCTATTTATTTCCTTCATTAGTATTTTACCCAAAGATTTTAGGTTTCTCTAACAGATGGCAGATAAGTTTAAAATGGCTGACAGAGATAGGAGATAATTCCTTATGACATGTTAATTGGATTGAAGGTCTTTGAAAGTTCTTGCAAATATTTTACCTTTATGTCATGCTCTAGGAAATATTTATTCCTGCAAGCCCCATCTCAAGACAGTTCTGTCCTATTATTTATCCCCTGTTAAGTTCAGGTGCTGTGTCCTTTTGCAGCCTTCCCTGTAGCACATGTTGCGCTCTGCCCCAGTTTACTCAACGCAGCTGCTCTCCTCCAGCAGTTCTCGGACGACGCTCTATTGAGGGCTGACCAGAACTTGCTCTAACTCCCTTCTTCCAGGTACTGAAACAGACCCATCACTAAAGTTAGTGAAAACACAAAGAAGAGGGGAGAGGTAGCTGTTCTTAGGGCCTAGACCTATCTATGCAATGGATAGAAGATGGTCCTCCTCTGTACAGCATTGATATGGCTGTCAAAGGGCCATGGGTCCTTTGGGCCAAAAATGCAAAAATCCATCCGAGTTTGGTGGCCCTCTAAGATGGTATAGCTAAGGCTTGACATGAGGATGCTGCCTTGTGTCCATCTGTCTTTGGCTTTCTCTATGTAGAGAAATCTTGATTTACAGTCTGGAGTATTTTTTGCCATTTCCTCGTGCTTAAACCCTACACTTTGAATGTGAGTCTGTGTAATACCTCAAAGTAAAGTTGCCCCCTTGATATTATTCCTATTCTTCTTCCTATTCCTATTAGCATTTTACTGCTCTTAGAGATTTACAAAACTATCCAGAAGAAGGCTAAGGGTAAAATCTTAAGTTCTAATCATCTCTGAACTTCCTTTATCTCTTCCCAGACCTCAGTCTTATAACCAGCTGAATCTCAGTTAACTTCAAGTAAATCTGTTGACACCAGACAGTCATGGTGTCAACCACAGCACTCCACTGCTCCACAACTGCTTGGATGGGGCAGGCATGGAGACGGCTAAAGAAGATGACCAATTACTCAGGAATGACAATTATCCATCTACTCTGCATGGCATGAGGAGTGAGGAACATCCAGGAAGAGCCAGAAGAAAAGCACAAGAATTTTCCGCTGCTATGGGTAGCAGGTTATTTCAAAGTCATTGACTGTCAGAATCTAATGAAACTGAAAAGAAATGAGATATACTACTGTAACATAACATGCTTGAGGGATGAATTTTGTTTCTTATTTATATAGCTCAATTTAAAAAAGCTAATGGTTGTATAGAAAAAGAAGTCTGGATTCACTTTTCATTAAAAATTCTTTTCTCACCGGACTCAACACTCAGCCGTAAACTATTTCTGTAGATTGCAACTGGGCTTATTAGAGCATCTGCTGAGGAGGAATCTTGGTAAAAAAGATGTCCTGCTAAACGGAACCAGTTGTTCTCCAGGGATGAAGCAATAGGTTATTTGTTGTCTGTGTAACAAAACAGTCCACAAAACTTTAAGGTGCTGCTCAGGAAGTGTGGTCTGGCTCAATACAATTACAAATCATATTGAAAAACACAAGCCACCACAGCATACTTTGAAAAGCAGCTTTCATCGGATAAGCAATTACCTTGCTTCTTACTCTAAAGGTTTTTACAATGGGAACTCTTCTACTGATTATATATAACATACATTTACCTCCCCAAAGGCTACTTACACCCCAAAGAACCCACTGCCTGCATGCCTATTACCCCTATTCACAGAACATGCTTTTCCAATTACCGTCCTAAATGCTGCACAAATATGAGCACCTGGGATAAATATTACACCATTTATATATGGCAATCCATGATTTAAGAGATTTACCATAAAAATGTTTTATACATCTTTCTTCCTTTCTTTCTTTCTCATCCATTTTTATTTCTTTTCACCCCAGATGATCTGAGATTCACAGTAAATATATATTATCTGAAATTTTATGTCTCTTTTTTATTAAAAAAAACACTGGTAACCCCCACTTTAGGCTAGACTGAAAGCCAGGAAGGACAGTCCAACACTTACATGACAGATATGCATGGGAATTCATACCGCGCAATAGCCCCTCTCTGGGATCTAAAGCAAGTCATTAGCTTCAGGTCTCCATCAGCAACACAGGGATAACATCATTTCCCTACCTCACACCAGTGCTTTATAGATAAATACATCAAAGCCTGTGGTATGTTCAGATGTCCATAGTGATGGGGCCATAAAAGGACTTTAATTAATCAGGAGCCACAAGCCTTACTGTAGTGGGACATATAATGTGGTGGGAGTTAATATTCCCACTGGAATCAAGCTTCTCCGAGGAAGAAAAGCAGGAACTGCCTGCGATGAGTGAGTAGCCAAAAGGGCTGGTATCTTGGCCATGCAGTAGCTCTTCTGGAGAACTAGGGAGGGGAGGTGTCCCCCACGCAAAGGGGTAAAACCACGTCCCCACTCCTACACATGGGACCACTGATCTTCAGCAATTCATCCCTGGTGTTCTTGTCATTCCTGGCAGCCCCTGTGACACGAGAAGCATTGCTGCATGCTCAAAGTAGGCTCTAAAGTAGAGCCTAAACTTCAGTACCAAGAAAAACTCAGATTTACGTTAATTTCTGACTAAAGGAGGTACGTGCAAGTGAATATTACAAAACCCAGTGACCGACCAGTGCTCAGGTCAAAGCTTAGCAGTTACCCAGACAAGTGGGATAGCTGGTCTGGCCAGTGGCTCAAGTGCCAGCCCCTCCGTGCAGGACAGGGGGACTTCATCTCCAGTGGACAGATGGTTCCCACCAGGCTTGCGGCTGGCGGCCTCTGAAAGCTCCCTCGGCGTAGCTAGAGCATCTCTCATTACAGGTGTTTGGACAGGGTGTCAGCGGACACGTACACCATCACAGATACAGCCCTCCTCAACGATATCAATGGGCAGAGAAGTACAAAGAACAGAGAAGGCTCCAAAAGGTGATAGATGCTGTTACATTTCAAGAGTTTCACTCAATGAGCAAAACAGAGCCAAACACATATTGTAAATTATATTAGTATATCAGCCTAAGACGTTTGGCTAACATCCATATTTGTATATCAACATCAGTGCTAAAATGATCAAACGGTTCTTCTGAGACCACCTTAGGCTCACACAGTCCATCTGCAGCCATACACCATGGATACGGCACGTTGCTTGCTAATCTATCTGGGGAAATATTTTGTTAGCTGAATTACACTTCACATTCATTTGTGTAAAAACGGTATATTTAATTAAAATATTACTTGTTTCAACTCCAGCCATAACTGGGATCATATCCAAGCTTTAGTCTTATCCAGCGTAAGCCATGCAGCAGAAATGCTTTAAAATGCATAATATACACTTAACTGCGCCATGTGAAGCTTCACATTAGCTGCCTGGACTAAAGAACATATGCTTCGCTTTTACTATTTAAGATTTCTGTATCCAGCATGGGGGAAAGCCTTTCCAAACTCTTTTTCATTTTCTAAACTTTGCTAAATTAGTGGAATCTAAATTATACTCTGTGATAAAGAGAATAAATTTGAGGATTCCTTCTTGAGTGGCCTTACGATGTTTTAAATTAACATTTTTTTTTACACAGATACTACATAAAAGAAAATTGTGACACTGTTTTCAACACATGTAATCCTTCCAAAAGGAAAAAAGGGCTATTGACCTGCATCTCATTTTGCTTCAATTGTCTTAAAAGCAAGAGCATGCAGCTAAAAGAACGGCCAAGCTCTCTAAATCGATGGATGAGTTGCTTTATTTGAAACAGCTGAATAAATAACACCCATATTATATTGTATCAACACAGAGTAGCTATATGCTTTCAGCCTAGTAGCAAACAAGCAGTTTGCTCTATGGAATTGATTATTCATCCAAGAAGGACACTGCGTTATGATTATGAAATATTCCCAGTCCTAGAGTTATCACAAATGTACGAGCTTCCAAAATCAAGCTGGTCATTTTAACACTGAAAACCATACGGCCACATGAAATTTTAAATAGGGAAAGAATTACAATGGAGGAGACTCACCTAAAAAATCAATGTCACAAAATGCCCCAACAGTGTTGTTGTTTTCAGCATATTGTCCCACAGGATCCTACTACGTGGTGGATCTACTATTCTTCCACTGCTGCCTTTGCTTGGGGCTGAGTGCTCTTGCACGGAGCCCTTTGGTGCTAATCAGGCAAGATGCTTAAGTACAAGCTTAAAATTAAGTTATGTGAGCAGTTCCAATTGCCTCTGAATACAGGAAGTTAAGCAAGTGATTAAGTGGCTTGCTGGAGTGGTGCCAGAGGACTCACAAGAGCACTGGATCCCATCCTTTATCCTCTATTTGAAAAAGCATCTCCTCGTGTTTAATTTAATTGAAACAACTTCACATTTATGAACCCCTAATTAATCTATCTAATGGCCTCATTTCTGAGCACCTCTCTATCTCACAACTTACATATCTGTTAAAAAATGCAAAAATAAAAACAAAACAAACAAAAAACAACAAACCCCCCAAAATAAATAGCTTTACCTCTGTTTTGCAAAGGAGAAACATATTCTTGGGAGGTCTAAGTATGCTTGAAAGCATCTTAATCAGGGATCCCCAAAGGGCACTTCATGAGTGACCTGGTTCCCTAAAGAGAATTGTTACTGCTACATCCCTTGAGCTTCCTGTCATTCACCCATCACACAGCACTTCTGTGAAACTCTAGCCTGGTGTTCCTCCACTAAACGGCCTAGAAAATCCTGGTCTTCTAATGGACACTCCCAAACAAACAAGCAAACAAACAAAACCCCACATGAAATATTCCACTTCCCACTTAAATGCATGTTTATAGTATCCAAGGGGCAGGCCTTGGAAGGGGACTTGCACTTTGTTAAACACTCTGCTACATAAAAACCAAGCATGAGGCTCAGGGCACTTCTCTGTGTCCTCCCTGCCTCTCGCATGCAAGAAAATGGTGGTCTCAATCCTACGGCACCACTTATGCAACCCTTGACTTCTTTCATGGCATAATTTTTGGGAGCAGCTCTAGGCAAAGCTCTGAGATTAAGAAGTGCTCTGTGAGACAGGTCCCAAAGTTGAGAAACCTTTCTTAGAGGTAGGAGGTTGATCTCTGAACTCAGAGTAGGACACCCCAGCTCTTGCCCCTGCTTCTTCAACCATTTTTTCCCTCCCAGAATCTTTCAAAGCAGAATGTTTAGTTGATTATGGAAAGCCAGGATCAAAACTACATAATTCCTACCCCACAACTAAAATCCCAAAGCAGACACCTGCAATGAGGAGCTCTCTCACTATTTTTTTTTCCATAATCCCATTCCTTTTTCACTTCTGGTTGCAGTTTCCCAACTTCATATGAGTTTTCCACCAAGTGCTTATGATCAGGACGCTTCTCTAGGTGGAGAGCAGTTTGAGCTCAGAACTTCAGCCCTGTGTGGGCCTTCACACATCTCCCACTTTGCAGCTGAAGACACTAACCAGGTGGCTACAGGAACAGAGGCGGGAGGAGAGGGAAGGAGCAATGCTGGGATTCAACACATTCCAGCTAGGTGTATTCTCAGCATATATTTAAGGAAACATTATGAGATGCCTGGATTTCAAATAGACTTAGACAGTTGGCTTAGCTGAACAACCTGTGATTCTGGACATTTTTGTATTAAATAATTAAGAACAGAAGCAGCCTAGGCTAGGGGAAGGGCTTTGTCCTGAACAAAACCCTGCTGAAGTTACAGTTCAGATTGCATTTCACTTTGGCCACCTCACCAAAACACAGCTTAGTGTTTTTACTTCCATCCATATCTTCCTTAAAATTAAAAATAATAACTACAGTAACAAAACTTATCTATCTCAGCCTTGTTAGTTGAGATAATTGGGTAGAAAGATAGGCTTCCAGTGTAGTGTGCACATTTCTGGAATATTTGAAATAAAAAAAATACCATCTAGAACAGACTGTTTTTGCAAAGCCATACAGTGCAACTTGAGCTGCTAAAGTCCTTAATCATGATAGCACTAAGCTCTAAACAATAATTTCTCCTGTAATCATTCTAACACTACTGCAGTCTGCCTTTGTATGATCTCCTACTGTTTTTAAGTGGCATCTTTCCCCAGAGCCATTTGTTTTTTGCTGAGTATTTTTCAAAATTAAATTGTGGCATTACATGGCCACATATACAAAGAGCAACCATGATGAGAACTTCAAAGCAAGTCTCCAAGCCTTTGGTTTTGTTTTGTTTTGAACAAAAAATACATCAAAAACTTAAAACAATGTCTTTCAACATATCTCAAGTAGAGCTTAATTATGTCTCTTACAAATATGAGAAGCCCTGAGGTTCTCTAGTGAATTAAAGGCACTGTACTCCTGCTCATGCAATATTTCAGTATGACAGCTATGAAATTATTTGTTGACCATTAATAACTGATCTTGCAATTTATACATTACCTAACTGTTCACCTCAAATAAATGTAAATATGGCAAATACAGACACAGAAGGCTCTATGTCATTTCTTCCCCTGCAGAATTATAGGACAAGGTCAAGTTATGAAGTCAGTGTCTTCATTTCATTCCTTAGAGGTTCTAATAGAAATAGTAGGTATGCTGACTCTTGGATAAGTCCATTGCTACTTTTCCAAACAGGAGATATTTACCATTTCACAAGGAACCAACAAGCAACTAGATGGCATGGGGAGCTTATCAATCCAATATGCCTCTCTAACTACCCTATGTCCCTCCTGAAAAAAAAAATATTCCTGGAGTGAAGAAACTCTCATCTTCACGTTCCAAGCAGTTGGTTTCTGGAATTTACAGTAGTGAAGGCACATTCTCTAACCACGGGATGGACACAGGGGAAGAACAGCTATTTCAGTATGTGTGGTTTTGACTACGCAATCATATAAATAGCTAAATCTTATATCCTGTGCAGACTGGCTCTTGCATGCAGACACACATGCTGTTCCAATAATGAACAGCACCCAATGGAGCATTTTCCAAGTAGACTACTACTAAAGAGCTGCTTTTTTGATTATTGTTGTTGTTGCCATTGTCAAAATTGCTGTTTTTTCCTGTTACCATGAAACAGATTAGACGTCATCTCCTAAATCTATGGTTGAAATGAGAACAACATTCTCCAAATCAAGAGCCAACAGAAAACAAATAATCAGGAAAAATAACTGTGGAAAGGATAAGTTATTTTAATTACCTTCAGAATTATACAGGGATTTGCTCTGGTGTACATTATAATCCCATTGCTTTGCAGGGTTCGCAGACGTAGAGCCAACTTGAATTCCTCTTTCTTGCTGTTTTCAGAAACTCGGTATTTAATGTAACTATTCCCAGCAAAACTAAGGGAAGTGTGGCCTGAAATAAATATTTTGAAAACACACATTCTTTTATTGACACATGAAATAATTCTACAACCGTCAAGCTAATTAAAGAATTCATAGAACTAATGAAAATATTTAGGAGGAAACCTACAAATACAACCCAACCTTGATGTGGAACACAGCTTGGACTTACTGCAAATAAACATTCCATTTTCAAGGAAAATTATTTCTGAAGGGTTCAGGGAAAGATCCATTTCTTCATAATTCTATAGAATGAGGGATTTCTCGAAGTATTCAGCATTTAGAAGGTTATCTCCCCCTGGAGGCACCTATTTCTCCTCGTTGATAATGCAGGGAGTCAAAGATGACCATGCCTGTACCTCAGGCAGTTGAATTAAGAGTGTAAAATTGGGCTGGCAGATGCCAATCAAACATTTCCAAGGAGCGTGGAAATACCATGTGCCCTCTGTCATACAGTCCTGGTTTCACTGAAGTCAATGGAAAGGCTCCATTCCAGTGGGCTCTTTGTATCCTAGGGAACAACACAGCTGAAGAAACTAACAAATGTCCTGAAACGTTTTTCTTTTCAGGATAGCACACTGTTTTCATTAATAAAGTTTGGAATTTTGGTAATCTCACTCATAATTGCAAGACTTAATTAGAACTTTGCCCATGGCAGGAAAACATCTGGCAGAACAGCCTCTAAGAAAAGCCTTTTTTTCTCAATGGCCGGTTTTACAGATTTGGGAGTGGATCCAGTGGAAACCGGATCATGGTCTTGTTAGAGAGCCATAGCTGTAAAGTCAACTCTTCCACAAGGCTCATAAAGAGACGCCTTGAGTGCCAGTGCTGAGAAGTGTTAGGCGCTTCCATTGACTTCACTGGCATCTCCACCTGCAGACCGACAATGGCAGCACTTTGTTGCTAATTTATACCCCCTTTTACCCTACTGTGTGCTGGCACCTGAGCATTCGCCAAGTTTTCCTGGCGGGCACTGGCAGACGAAAGGTCTCCGGTTAGCTTCGTACCCCACACATTGCATATCCCCCGGACACGGCTTCTCCAGACAAGGATCGTTAGACCCAGGACACAGCCCTCCTGCAATAAATTAAAATGCTATTAGAGATGCAATGTGAAAAAAAAGCCACATTCTCTTTAGCAATACAGGGATGAAAGGAAGAAAATTATTGATCTCACACCCAAATACAAGCCAAGCATGCCTTAAGAATACAAAAAATAATTTAAATATTCAGGGAAGAGATGCTCTTCAGAAAAGTACATTGCAAAACAATTATGATTCTTCTCCAAAGGCTGCCTTAGGACCCATGGTGTACAAAAACAACTATTTTGATAAATAACTGCTTCATAATTGGTGTTGTGATCATCAGGACAGCAATTTACTCACAAAACCTTGTATGCAGAGAATTCAGGAATATGAAATGGAGCAAATAAATGATTTGGAGCAACACAATTCCCTTCTCCCCAGCATATCCATATGAAGTGAGTTTAGGGAGAGAGCAGAGCTCCTAGGAGACAAAATGTGGAATGACCATTCCCAGGCTCCAAACGGAAAGAGAAATATTCATCCTTATAACGCATAGGACACACTGCCAGTCATCAAAAGGCAGAGCCAGACTTGCCCAGTCTCCTTTTCTCCTTTTCTCAAATCTCACATCCCATTGAGCACCTCATCCAGGCTGCAAAAGGTGCATCCTCCTTTTTTTCTGAATGCAACAACCCAAGCCCCATTGCATCTGCATCTCCCTGTGTCCAGGCAAGAATCTGGTTTGGACACTAAGAACGCAAAGTGAAGAACTCAATATTTCTGCATGATGCAAATGCCTCAGGGTAGTTCAAAACTTTTTGAATTGTTAACACTTAACAAATTATGGGGTTTGGATGCAGATTTTTTTAAAATATTTTAAAATTCTCTAAATAAATATGTTTAGTTTGCTCTATTCTTAAAAGATATAAACACTGTCTACAATATTGCAAAAGACAATACAGCTGCTCATGCTAAATATATCAATTCTTAGCTACTTCGACATTGACTTTTTTTGTGGTTGCTATAGAGAACTTAGTGCATGCAAAGTCAGGTTCTACTTTCGCATAGTGTGAGACATCTCTGGAAGTACATGCCTGTAAGTGCAGAAAAAAAGGCATTCCCACCCTTATTTTTGTGGATTCATGACCACAGTTTGAGCACGGTGAGAGTCCATTGCTGAGAAAGGACAGGCTTATCTTTCTTTGCTCCTCACATTCAGTTATTTAAAGCCATACAGGCAAGTAATGATTTTAATGATGGGAAATCAGCACCTCCCCACCTGCCAGTTTTTGAACATTGGTTTGTTTGTTTGAATTACAACATTAACAGTAGTCTAATGCTTTAATTTTTGAACACATGTATTTAATGTGCAATTTATAAAGGAAGAAGTCAACCTGTAACAGAGGGAGTCTTCTAAAGTAATGGAAGAAAGAGTCTTGCAGAAAAGTGCAAGACTCTTGCACTTTAGCACAAGCCAAGCAGGGCTCAGCCTAAGTGTAGCTGAAATTACCTGGCACTGTAAGTATTTCTGTGGAAAAAGACAAATGACTACTGTAGTTTCAAAGTGGACATGGGCTGCCTACAAATATAGCAAGGACTGTAAATGTCTTGCTTGATGTACAGCACAGTCAATTTAATCTTTAACATCCTCCCTTCTTTTGCCAAACATTTGTTTGAGAGCTCTGTGCAGTAAATGATTTACAGTACCGTCTGTACCACAGTTAGAAAATGATGCACAGCAACCTTTATTAATCAGTTTACCAGGTTACATAACAGGAATAACAGCAGCAATACACAGCTATATTTTAAGAAGTCCTACAGAATCAAGGATCAAATGACATTTAACAGGGTTTTGCACTACAGAACTATATTCCCTATAAATCTAAGGTCTACAGAATTTAACTGACAATGTGATGCTTTCTATAGCCCTTTTTAAAACTGATTCTCCAGAACCTGATAAAGTACAACAATTACTTGTTAAATTATATCAGGCAGTTAAATAATCTATAGACTTGTGATCTTCTACCTGTTTCTGTAGGCTATTTTTAATTCATCTTTTTGTGATGAACATACAGCATACATACAGTGTACATAGTGTATCTCTTTTCTGAACACACTTAAGCCTTACATAAGGCGGTAACTCAAGTCAGCCTCTCTGTAGCTGACAAACACACAAGTCATTTGGACAAAACCCCACAGCCTGTCAGTATGTAGCAGAAAGGGACACTGAGATTTCAGATTTTTTTGAAATGTTCACAACCCGTAACCTAGGATTGTATCTTTGACATCTTTGACATTAAGCAATAAATCAGTAGCTTACTCTGTTATCAATCTCTGTCAGCTTTTTAGCTGATTCAGACTCTGACTTGTATTTCAGAGTCATCATTGCACAGTTAAAAAAATACCTCGAAAGTATTAAACACATTTAGTGTAACTCTGACGATATACTAAAGAATTCTCATCTTGGCAGGCCTAGAACAGTCCTTTTAGGGAAACTACAAGTAAATCAACTTTTATTTATCCTGCTGCAGATAGATTTCATAGCTGTCACAAAAGTTTTAAAATATTCAGACTCAGGAGAAGAAATGTTTTATGCCTGTCTGTGTGGTTGTAAGTCCATAAGCTACAAATCTGCATTATTGTACTGCCTCAGCTAACATGCATTTTCACAACTGTGCTAAGCAAAACTGTGAAACCATTCAAGGTTACTTTGTCCACATCAAAGATTTATGGCTTGAGTTTAAATAAAATTATTTTAATGTTGCATTTCCACTCCAAAGAACAGTCTATTTGCCATTCAATAAGAGATTCAAGACATATGCATTTGGATTGATCTCTTCTTCCTGCAGGCAAGTCCAGAAAATCCATGATATTCCCATGAAACTCACATTAGTATTAATAAAGCTGTTCTCTACAAGCTATCACATAGACACATGGGGCTAGTGTCAACCAGTATATGACAGGAAAAGGCAGAACAGGCCCACTTTAATTTGACTGATCACCTTCAATTTAATGCTATAAATGGAAGTAGAAGTATTACAATGTCCCCACCAGAATACTGTGGAAGAAAACGCTCTTCCCTTGCTACATTTTCTTAAATCCTGCACATCTAAAGAAGGATCACTTCTAGGAATGTAAATGTAATTTGAAGATTGAGCAATTTAGCAGTTGTAAATCAGGTGTGTCTTGGGATATCTGGTACGTGAGCCTATTCTCCTGAATCCATATGAAGATAAAAAAAAAAAAAAGGTTATTTCTCGTGATAGCAGAGAAAAGTTTGTAAGGTGACTTCTGAAAGTCAGAGCTCCAGAAAGCAAATAGAGCAAAACTCTGAACTGCTATTTTTATCTATGATCATTTTTGAAGGCAGGAAATAGCCAAGATACTTGAATGCTTGGTTAGCTGCCATTTGCTTTTATTTTTGGAGTGTAGTGACCAGATATTGTAATCAACAACTAGAATATATAAGTGCAAATACTACCAAATTGGTTCTCCACAAGTCTACCACAGGTTAAGGACACCTCCAGGGCTGGTGGAGCACACTGCCTGGCACTTTTTGGACATCCTCTTCATTGCGTGCTAATGAAGCAGTTTCTGCCCCAATTTTAGAAGAACTGGCCGAGACATTTGATCTGTTCCATCCTTTCCTTGACCGAACTTCCCTTCAGTTCCCCTACATGACAGCTACAGCATCCCCTTTCCCTGATTCTCCAGTCATGCCTCCACCTCAGAGTTCAGCTCTCTGGAGCAGCTTTTATACAGGATTGTGCATTCTTAGTGTGAGCCTTAAAGGGGGAAACATCTCTCCTTACTCATCTCAAAAGTGCAAAGTTATAAGGTAAGGGGTAGAGCTAAATCAATCAAATTATCAGGTTTATCTGTAGTTCTTTGGTTTCCAAGCACAGTCAGGGCATCTCTTTCTTCATTTTTTTCTTGGTTATTCTGCCAGAACCACTCAGATGCATTAGTGCCTATGTGCTTCTTGAAAATGAAAGAGCTGTGGGAGTTCAAGGTCCTGGTATTAACACTTCAGTTCTACAGATATGAATTTAGGTTTCCCATAGCAAAACCAGAAAAATACCTGAGACTCCTTAAGAGTGTGCTCCAGAGAGCTGAGGATACAGAACAACCCTTAATATGTGATTCTATATTAAAAACAGATCTTGTAATGCCTCACAGTCTATGATTTTTTTGTTGTAATATTCACAAAATGCTTCATAACGTCATGAAGTCTAAATTCCCTGGTTTCACAAGAAAGTGGTCCAAGACTGCTATTCACTAGATTAAATAATGTGGATGCGAATGTCTGCATTTTCACAGAACACTTTTGGGTCTATTAGAAAAAAATCCTTCAAACTACTAAGCCAGAACCATATTAAACATTGGAAATGGATTTCATCTCATCTAACTTTAGGGCATGATTCATCTGACTGATTTTAGACATCTAGGGAGAAATGTATCACATCATTAAAAATACCTCATTCTTTCCACTGTCTGGAAATGGGGCCTGGAGTGACCATCTCAGATAAAGATATATACCAGCATTTGTCAAGATGAATACCATCCAGCCTTGTCCTACAAACACATTAATGTAATCTTGCTTTTGGAAGATTACAATAAAGAAAGACTTTATAGCAAAGTAAATCCAACAAAACCAACCTGATTTATTTTTCTTAAATTGGAAAAAAAAAAACTTTGCAACATTAAAAAGTGAAAACACAAAATACATTTTTGCTTCTCCAACATGAGGTTGTTATGAGAACTATTTGCAGGAATATATTTATTCTGGTTCCCCTCGTCTGCTTCCCACAAGCACCGGCATATGTTGGCATACCTTCTGCCGTATGAGGGGAGAACGGGGACTGCATCGCTCCCACATCCACCCTGGAAAATGCCCCTGTTTGTTATAATACCCTTCATACAAACACAAGCAAAAGACCCAGAAATCCGAGGAGACAGTCTGTTATTGGAAAACAATTTGGCTCAATTTTATTGATTTTAAGGGCTTAGATTGATGTGTCTGAACTTTTGAACTTCTCCCTCCTGGACTGAGCTGCTCCTAGGAGGTTCACCCATGCCCTGCTTTGCAGCCTCTCTGTATTTTCACATTAGGTAACTCCGTTTGCTCACAAAGGTAATCTAGGTAACACCAGCACAGCTGGCATGCATAAACTGTGCATATCTGTGACATCTGCCAGTGGGAAAAACACTCCAAGTATGATACATATTTCAGGAACGAGTGAATTAGCTCAAACTCAAGCTTTCTGGGCCCTAATTGAATCAGATCAGTGAAAACATATGCAATGTTTTAATGGGTTTTTCATATTTCAAGATATCAATATTTACTGGACTGAACCACAAAACTCTGCTAGGAACAAAAGAAGCACAATACTGTCATTATTTCAATTATATCTTGCTAATGCTCTCTTTTTAAGGGAGCTGTGAGAAATCTATTGCAGATTGTCTTTTCCCTGATTTGCTCTATTTATGAGCATGTATGAGAACTACTGATTAGAGGAAGTATGCAGATTTTTAAGCTCTTTCTTTTTGGGCCTAGTTCTGCCTTCATGAGTGTTAAAGATTATACATAAGTTCTCTAATCAGTATCTCCTCAGAAGTCTGTGTTAGGGTCTATGTGATAAAACCCAGTGTGTACTTGTGCATTTACAAAAATACCAGAACATTTCTTAGGGCTCCTTTAATCGAAAACATTAGAAGAGGCTGCAGCATTGACTCGTGGTGGAAGGCAAAACACACAATCCCTGCTTTTTACCAAGATCTCTTATTTCTGTGCAAGTAAAAGGCCCCAAGGCTTCCACCTATCTGGTAGCTAACTATATTTTTTAAACCGTCAGCTCTGGTCACATTTTTGTTACAGGCGGGACAGTGGGCTAGGTGTGCCCAGACCCACCCAAGGCTTTGGGGCACTGCTCTGCCTAGTTTTCAGATATTTGTGGGACAGACATTGGAAAATGAGCACAAAGCTGCTCCAACCCCCCAAACACTCCAGCTGACCAAGGCAGTGCCTCTTGCAGCTGCCTATACAGCAATCTTTGTGGCCGTGATTACTGGTTCAGGGGCTACGGAGCACAGAAAGGCTGTAGAACAGCACGGCCCCTGGAACAGCCTCTAATCTGTCCTCAGGATTCACTGGGGCAGGACAGAAAAATTTGGAAATCGCAATTCTAACTAATGCTTTCAGGGTGAATTTGCTGGGCAGTGAGAAGAAAAGGAGAGCTGCTGGATCAGAACTGCACAGCTATTCCAAAGTCCTTCTCAGGGTCTAAGCTAAAAGAGCGTGAGAGTCACTTCCTATTAGTATCTGATGAGAATATACATCATTATTAATTTAAAAAAACTGTATAAATAAGAGTAGTGAATTGAAATGAGAAACAGCACAAAATTGGGCTCCTGGGAAGATTTCTGACCAACAGGACTAGCATCTCTAGAGCGATGAGGCTCTGCATTTTCTTGGCATGTAAATGAGACAAAGGTAAGACTTAAAGAACACAGCAGGTGTTTTGTGGACAATGATCCCGCACCGGCTTCTGGAGGCAGCTGGAGGATGCTGCAGCATCACTCTTTTCAAACTTGTGAAAATATCTTTTTATTTCAGAGCCTTTCATCTGCACCAAAATACCAGCTATTGTTCTACTATATGTCATCTCTTTCAAACTTTTAACACTATTATTTAAACACTGTCCAGCTTCTTGGCTCTTTAATGTACATGAAATGCCTCAGGTGCAGTATTCTGGTATTTTCTCAGAATCAAACTTAAAGACTTTACTATTCATATGTGGCAGGATACAATTTCTTGTTAAGTTTTATGCATTAGGGACTATTTTCATTCTTGCTGAAAGACACAAAGTTCTGCTGACTGTTAGAGAAGCAAAGGTTGGTTACTGAGAGACATGATTACCGATTTATTATATGTGTTTGTGTGTACACGTGTGTGTGTGTGCGCTTAAGTTGCAGGTGATTTAGAAGTATTGATTTTACAGCAGTTTCTTTCTCCACACAGAAATGAAGTGGAATGAGGAGCAAATAGCTTGGCAAACAAAAGAAACAGAACTATTATTATAACTGCCTGAGGTTTTATAGCTAAAGTGCAGAATCATAAGGAAGATTAGCTCCCTAGTGTATCTGTCACATACACCCATGTGGAATCTCTGCAAACTGTGAAGCAGCCTGAAACTCATCCAAAACCCCTCACTGTAGCATTAAAGGTCAGGAGCGGTCCTTGCTCTCAATTACTTAATAAAATACTTCACTGGTTTCCACTCCTTTCTGTGAAAATGGACTGGAAAGGCCCTTTTCCCCTGTATGGCTTAGGTTATAAGTCCTCTTGCTTGGAAATTGCTGGCACATCACTAGGACCAGGTTGCTCTGAGAGTTTGGGTTTATTCTAGTATTGGCAGCTGGCAAGTGGGAAACACTTTTCCAGACTCTTCTCTGCCTTTCTCTCCTATTCCTTTCCCTCCCCTGGAAAGTTTATTGCTGGCTCTCATTACGGAGCCTCCAGGAAAGCGGTCTTTGTCGGGAAAGGCCAAAGTTCATCAACTTCCATTTACATCAGTAAACACGGACAATTCTCCCCGAGCCTGAGAAATCAATTCCCACAATACAGCAGCCAATCGTGCCTTAACTCGCTGAATTGAAATGCCCCTTCTAATCTGCATCAGAGGAATAAAACGATCCTATCGCATAATGCGGAAGGATGGGAGGTGAAGAGCGAGCAGTACTCACCATTGCACATGCAGCGCACATTCCTGTAAAAACGGGGACACACAAAACTAATTCGGGCTGTGCTATAGGTCATCAGAGAGTGGGAATCGATAGAGAGGCTTTGCTCACAGTGTTGCTCCTGACAATCCAGTCCAGAACAATTCTTCTCCAAAATAGCAGAAATACGAATCACATTTTCCAAGTGTCTCCTTGCATTGGCAAGCTTCTGAATCAAATAGGCAGGCTTATAAAAACCACCGTTGTGCATCTGAACTGCAAACAGCATGTCGAGCTGATTGCTGCCTGCCACGGGCTGAATACTGATGATGTGGAGGCTGTCTTGCTTTTGGGAGAGCACCGCGTTTCGCAAGGTTCGCCTGAAGCCGTGCATGTGGAGGCCCACAAAATCTTCCGGGGAAACGTTGTCAAAGCGGATGGTGACCGTGTTCTGCAGCATTTCCTGTAGCAGCTGTTCAACATGGACCACAACATCTATGGGCACCTGGAAGCGGCCATCACTCACGGACACATTCAGGATGTACTTGCCATTATCCAGCCCTCCAAGGGCAATGATTTTCCCATCATGGTTGTTAACCTTGAACAGACTTTTCTGCTCTGATTTTAGGGTATATGTGAGGATATCGTACACATCCTGGTCTGTGGCATGAATTTTCCCAATGACTCCCCCTGGAAAATCGTCTTCCATGGTCACAATGAAAATCTCCAGTGGAATGGCAGTTGGTTTGTGAATGCTCTCTTCAATAACCCTCACCTGAATGTAGGTGTGAGAAACCTGCTGAGGCTTCCCGGAGTCCTTTGCCTGATGTAATTTGGGAAAAAGAAAGCAAAAGAAAAAAAAATAAATACACTATATAACACAGGCAATAATCGTAACTCATTGCTCTATATATTCATCGTATCAGTAACTCTGAAGACTTCTCAAAAGAGCTTCCCAAATGCATTTGCTAAATACATATGTAAGGAAACGTCTCAGCATTGGAACATACAAACTCTTTAGGGAAGCAAAGATATCTTATCGGAGTAGATTACAGAGAGAAATGTGTCAGAGGAATGTGTCATTACTCAAAATGAAATGCTCCCAGGATCCCACAGCCATCAACTGCCTTCTCTACAATAGAGTCATTTGAATGTGGGATATTCTGCAACCAGAGCTTGGGCTCAGTTCCTCTCCAGACGAGGGACCGAAGCCTAGTGAAACACAGTGCTTGGTGGGCTCCAGAGTGTTTCAAACTCTGCTTAGCCTCTGTGAATACGAGAATGTTCTGTCTTCCAACGTACTCTGTACAACTTCAGCTGAAGCAGCGAGAAACACGCTTGAAATGGATAAAATTTATCACCCTGCAAAAATGAAATACAGTGCCTGTGCTATTGCTAACAATAAAATATGAGAGCAGCACTGCACTTGGATAAATGACTCTATGACCCAGGGCACATATGATAGCATCATTTGTACTTTTTTATAGAGTAAAAGAGCAAATATAACACAAAAAACATGGCCATCTTGACAGAATGGAGTGCAAACTTGAAACAATGAACTTTTCCTGCACTAAGAAAAACAAATCATTGAAGTCACTATATTAAAATATATTAATCCATATATTTATTTGCTTCAGAGATGAACAGATGACTAAAAATATACACTGAGCACAGATGTATATGTGTTTGGACACAGGAATGAAACTTTACAAGCTGATGAACTAACTGTAGGACGGTGATATCAATCGGGTGCATCACTACAGAAGGAGAGACTCTACAGATCTTTCCTCCTCACTCCTGACAGGTCTGGATGAGGGAATTTAAACCAGATTTGTTCCATGTGTGGATACACATAAATAACAAGAAACACAATACAGAGAAGGAGCCTGATGGTAGAAAGGAGGAAGAAACACTTTGGTACTCATGAATGGACCACTGGCATGGTCCATACAAAAGGCAAGTTATTAAAAATATTTTCATAACAGAAATCCCTAAAAAAATAATACTGGGAAGAATTAGGACTTCACAGTTCAACAGCAGAGTTTTCTAAAGATTTTGTTTTATCTTAGTCATTGCGGTTTGCCTTATATTTCATTTATAACACATACTTAATCTATATAGCTAGAAAATTTTGCCGTTGAAATTTAATTCACATGGCCAATTTTGGCTACATTTGCCCAGCAAATTGTCCTGAAAATGGGATATTTTAGAATGAAAACACAGGGCGCATGAAAGGTGAAGGTCTTTATTTTCCTATTAATCTCAAAGAAAATTGGTTACAGGAACATTAAATGGCAAAATGCAAAAGTATTACTTTGATTTGAACTGTTAACTAGCATCAGTGTTTATAATTTTTAAATCGGAACTAACTTAGGATATTACTGCCTCAAATACCATTAAATGCGCTTGCAAAGAGTACCGAGGCTATATTTAGAGAAATTAACTACCATCAAGAAGGTGGAGGAAGTCTGCGTTTCAGATTTAGATTACAGAACCACATCCATTTTCAATGAAGAATTGTAGTTCATTCCCTAGACTTCTGTATTTACTGAACTCTACTATTCTTTTCTCTGGAAAAGCTGAGAAATATGGACAAATTACTTTCTGATTTACGTTTTTTTTATAATCAAAATTACTCTGTTTATAAAATTCCTCAATAATGAACTAAGTTTGAACTCTATTTCTATTACATGTCTTATTTTCCCATTCTTTTAAAAGCTAAGTTGACCTAGGAAATGTGACTTCATGAATTTTTGGTAGGCTTCCAAAAATTTATGATGAAATTTATGACTTAAAAGCAGAAGTGATTTTACTTCCTAGAACAATATTTTGCTGTCACTCATTTTGTGGTGTATTTACATGCATATAATGTATTTTTGCTTATTTTCGTCTCTAAGCTATAGAAAAAAAAAGATGAAAATCTTAAATCATAACGGCTGCTGCTCAGGAAATCCATTTCATAGAAGAAAATTGGAAAGGTGGCTGGCTACCTATTTATATTTATATGAAATTGGGTTTAAGGACATCAAAGGAATTACACCACACCGTGTACTTGTAAACTGTAATGCATAGCATTTACTCACAGAATAAAGTCAATTAAAACCAAGCCATACAGCGAATGTACACATAACATAATATTAAATGGGTTTTCTTTGTTTCTGTGTAGGTACAAAAGCAGCAAATAAAGCCATACCTGCACACAAAGCACATATTCAGTTGCAACCATGTGCTTGAAGATGACTGCAGATCTCAAGACGCCGTGAGGGTCCAGTGAAAACTCCTCCTCTTCATTGCCAGTTAGGATGGTGAAGGTGAAAGGGGGGCCATTGTGAAAAGAGTCCTTGTCTGTCACGACCAGCTGCAAAATGCTCGTGCCCACTGGCTTATTTTCCTTTACACATATAGACGGTGCATAAAGAGAAGAATTAAAACAATGCATCTCGTGAGAGGGATAAAACAGTAAGTTTCTCTGCTGAGGCTATTTGAGTGAATGCTCTTTGCCCAAGAGGGCACTAGACAGTGCCAACTGCCTGCAGTCCTACTGCTCCAAGGCAAGGTGCAGGTACCTGCAGCATCTCCCGTGAGCTCTGCCGGCCACTGCATCTGCTTAGGACAGCCTGAGTAAGACTCACACCCTAAGCAAGGTCTAAGGCAAGGTCTAAGGATATCACAGCCCCACACACACCATGACACAAGCCACTTGGTGCCGAAACAGCAGAAATGGGTCAGTGTAAGACAACTTGTAGCCTCTACTCCTCCACAAAACTCAGGACACCCCAGAGCTCCAGCACTGACTTTACTAATGTGTTTGAGCTTCTCACAGCTACTCATCTAAAAAACAAAAACTCTACCCAGAGTTTCACAGACAGAAAAGAGAATTTCAAGGACTCTGTTCACTCTCCACCTCCATCCTCTGCATTGCATCACTCCTGAGCTGGATGGACCTGAGACTTCATCTATCATTTCAACTAATTCTTAGTCTCGAGAAGGGGCGACAGTTCCCTCTCAGGAGGGATGCGGAGTGAGATGGCAGCCGGGGCTGCTGCATGGCAGGGATGGGGAAAGGGGTAAATTTTTAAGGCCAGATTGTATTTTCTGGCACAACAAGAATGAACAGTAAAATGTGTGACAGATGCTGAGATGAGGGAACCTCGGCAAACAGAAACTTATCAAAGAGTTAAGACAGACAGGTTTACCTTTTCTTTAAATAAAATCTTTTGATACATCTTTGGCAGATAAATCATCAAAAGCTACTTAAGTAAAACCAAATGTCTTCTTATTTTAAAGGTCAGAGAAGTTTTTGATGTGTCGGATAAACTTACTTGAATTACAGCTGTATAGTTAGCAGGAGTAAACATAGGGCTATTATCATTCACATCAGAAATGTCTACGTTGACTGTTACAGATGATGACAAAGGAGGGATGCCGCTGTCTCTTGCCTGAATAACTAACGAATAACCAGATATCTGCAAAAAAGTGAAAACATTAAATCAATGTGAATGTGATCCTAAATTTTAATGTATATTCTTACACCCAACAAACCACCTATCATCTTCAAAGGAAAGCTGTCTGGCCCCAATATCTTTCTTGCCCTTTGTATAACATTATCCTCTTTATTATCACACTGTGTCCCAACCTGTGTTTTATGAGGCTATCGACAAACCTAACTCTTTCACAGTATTTAAATAACCATATTATAGCAGATGATGCATACCTGAAAAAAGAGACAGACAAAAAAAAAAAAAATAAAAGGAACAGGAAATATCCAAACTGAGCTGTCACTATTTTAGCTAATATGTTCAGCTTCCCTAGGTGGCAGCTAGAATAGGCAACCCGATTCTGTTTTTCTTATGGTTGCTTTCCAAGATAATATATAAATTACTTATTAGAGCAAGCCTCAATTTGACACACTATTTCTAACATGGTGATGGAGAACCGAGATAAAGCTTACAGGCAGGTGGCTTAAATATACTGAGAAACATTTGGGATTACCAGGGACAACACAGTCTCTGTAGCAACAGGATATTAACCTCCATTCAGCAGAAGATAAGGGTTTTTTGAGCCTGCTTGTTAGCAACAGCCAAAAACTGCTCATCACTACGTGGGCAGCTCAGAGCAGTTCCACTTGCTAGCACCCATGGCGAACTTCACCCTCTACATCCCTGTGTTCACAAGTGTGAGGTGTGAGTGTATGCTACAGTTCACAAAATCTGTCTCTGCACAGCTTATGGATGACAGCTTCATTTTATGAACTGCATCCTTATGTTGGGCTCCTTACACCTTATGACTGTCTTTTACTGTATATTGCTTCATGCTCCTCAGGGAGCTCTGCTGACATATCTGCCCATGAATCCTTCTTAGTTGGAGAGAATGAAAGATTAACTGCCTCCTAGAAAAAGAAACACTCGATCTTACAAACATAGGGTCTCTTTGGGATGTGGGACCATGCTAAGAAAAAAGGGAACACATTTTTCGGGGCTTTGTAGGGAAGGCAAAGACTGTGATTTGGAGGGATGCAAGGGCAATGAGGGGAAGAAGAATCCTGGGCGATGGAAAGAGTCAATCTTTATTTTTTTCCTTTATGGTTGTGTATTTCTTAGGCTAACGAAGGTCAGAATTGACAGTGGTGTGGGCCCTTTTTCAAATTTTGTGTTTGCTTTCACTTGCACAGATTGCAGAAGGGTACATGGCAAAACTCAAGATTTCCCAGAATGACAGCTCTGGAAATGAGTTTCCTTAAACAACTGGAGAAACCTGGGAGTCAGCAATGCCTTTGGTGAATTACAGCAGATGGGACATCATGTCTCATTTTTTTCCCAAAGGAGTGAGACGCACCTGAGCCCAGGAAATGTGCCAAGGATGCAAAGCAAAAGACAATATTACAGCCTGTTTTAACCAAGACAAACATAGGAGCATGCACATCCAACAGAGTTGTTCTTAAATGCACACACAGGCTGGGTGAAAGTGACATGTAGGTCTCTATACACACATACATACATATACTTCACAGCAATGTGAAAGGCAGAAACTAAATAAATCAAATTAAGAATCTAAACTTATGTATTTAGAAAAACATCTCATTGTAATGGCTGTGCATGTTCTTTGCTATTTCTTTGGCCTCAACAATCTGCAGTAAAGTTATTCCACCAGGGGAATACCAAACACAGACAATTTAATCCTGCTTTCATGATCATATAGAAAGGATATGTGCCTCTGTTTTAAATCGTGGCAAGGTCTCTTCAGGGAGCTTTTCCAGCTGAGTCCACATCCAACAGATAGCATTTGGCTTCCCTTGCTTACAGAATGTAATATACTGTTTGCAGGGGTGAGACACAGATCTCTGTGCTACAAGACCTTGGAAGCCAGGCAGCACTTTCCTGTCCTGATAGTAGCACAGGCAACTGTATTTGTTTGTGTTTTTTTTTTCTCCCCCAAAAGCTGCTAATTGCTAACTATGGCAAAATGGTGATAAATCACCCTGGATGAATAATCTAGTGAGCAAACAACGCAGCAGAATCTGTTTAATCAAGCACTCTCTCACTTTTGGTACAGCCTGGGCACTTTGTAACATCACCTCCCCAGTGACATGTTTTGCAGAGCGCTAATTAACCGCTGAGGTCTCAGCTCTGTGCTCGGTGCTGCAATCTGCAGCGCGCTGTGATCACTCCGGCTGCATCCGCGGCTGCACGCGGACAACTGCACGCGCAGGAGAGAGGAGGCAGCTCATTAACACAGCAACAGCTGTCGGTAGCACCGCGGGAGAAACCCAAAGCTGCTTTGTTTTCCCCAACCTGATCTCAGCTGCTGTGCTGGTGTGGGGTGGAAACTCTAGCAGAGCAGTTGGCTTGTAGACAGGAGCAAGGATGGGTTTCGGGTGGGAAGGAAGTAGCACAGCACTAGGAAGAACTGTTGGAACATCTTGGATGAGCAGTACAGAGTGAAAAAGCAGCTTCTTCACAATTAGCCAGCAGCAGATTTGAAATCAATATACATCTGCAAGTCATTGTAAATTAAGAAGTTACGCTTGCCTTACCCTTTCTCTGTCCAATTTCTTTTTAACCTTCACGAGGCCCAAACCAGGATCAACTGAAAATTCGTTGTCTTGATCACCACTCACTATGGAAAAATGAATCTGGCCATTCAAAGGACTATCCAGATCTTCTGCTATCAACTTGGAGAGAAGAGTAAAAATTAGCAAAACAAGTATTATACCATCTGTATGCTACTTTAATTGCTCAAACTCCCCAAAGTAGGGCTTCATATTTTGTCAGAGGAGGTACATATGCGTGCGCTGTGCACCATTACAGCATCAAGCTGATTCAGATTTGGTTGGAAGTGTGTTTTACTCATCTTGTACTTTTCTAATATTCTAGTATTAAAGCCTTGAAATATTTTAACCTTAATAGTCAATCTAACCCTTTACTTCTGAAGTCAATAGCTGCAAGATGAGATTATTGTGAGTTTTGGGTGATTTTGTTCTGGCATTCCAGGTCAACTACTTACAAATATGAGGTATTTCACTGAAAAGCTGATTTCTGCTGTCCCAATAAAGCTTACTTGTTTCCAGCTGTTCTGACTAAAGAAATACGATGCCTTAAACATAGCATTGTTGGACAGCATATCATGGGGAAAAAAAAAAAAAAAAAAAAAAAAAGAAACATTCTGTGCTACCATTTCTTTCTTTTTTTTGGTGAAAACTGGCAGCTGTTTGGAAAGCAGTAGCAGAGGGAACACTGGCTAGAGAACAGGTCCACGGATTCAAGATGCAGCAGTTATCAGTATTAACTAGTGTAATAGTATTTTATGAAAGGTAATGTGCCAGAAGGCTTCGTGGCGCATCCTGTGCTCATGCTGAACTGACCATTATCACAGAGTCACCGATGGCCGCGTCCTCACTGATGACTGCACTGTAGACCACCTGGCTGAACTGTGGCGCGTTGTCATTGACATCCGTCACGTTCACGTTCACTGTCGTAACGGCGCTCAGGGCTGGAGTTCCTCCATCTTTTGCCTCCACTACCAAGTAGAAATCCTTGCACGATTCATAATCCAAAGCTTCTAAAATGGAGATGGCTCCTTTGAAGGAAGGGAGGGAATATCAATAGATAGCAAATGACAAATAATTCTGTAGATTAAAGTATTTGACTCTAATAAACAATACTGCATGTTATTTATTACTGCAGTATAAATATGCACCATGCTATTCTAACTGCAACACTGTCCAATTAAATAAATATGTTTGGTCGTATTCCTCCAGCTGTTGTTTGATTAAAGAATGATGTAAATTGAACTTGGGTTGCCTCTGATGAGAGGATCTTCAAAAGACATGCAGCAGTTAGTTAATGATTTCTCAGGAAAAATACTTCTATCATAATTTTCATCAGAAGTGGGGGACCACAGTCTACCCATTCACGCAGCTCATCCACGGACTCGCTGCGAGAACTAGATACAGAGTCTGGAAATCACTGACAAGGCAATGGACATCCAACTCTACCAAACTAAAACTAAGCTTGCAAAACTGGATCAGCAAAGCAGCCTTTATCAGCAAAGTCTGATTTTAACAATACTTAAGCATGACTTAATGTAATGAATGAGGCATAAATACCTTTGAGAGATCATTTTCCTATAATTTAGGTGACTAAGTGTGGACTTAGCCAGTAAACCCATTAACCAGTGCACCAAGACCTCTTCTAGGAGAGAAATGCTTTTCATACATGTGATGTCTTTGCTTCCAGTATATCCATAATCTTTCCAAGGAGAAAGATTCATTTGTTTTTGCATAGATTACTAGCAATGCCTTGAAGGAGGTAATATTGGGCATGGCAGTATTAAAGTAAAACCTTAACTTCAGAGAGACAAATCTTTTTTAGCATAGACTCGTTAGGAGCAGGCGTGTATGCAAATTCAAAAATCATTTAATCATTTTAAGCTGCTGTCCAAGCTAGACCTAATAGTTCTTCAAATCAAGCTAGACCTAATAGTTCTTCAAATTATATACAGGTTCTTAAAAATCTTCAACAGCATCAGGTTCTTACCTTTCTCAGGCAATACACTCATGTTCTTAGCTATCATCACAGTAAGGACTTTCTTCCTATCATTTAAAGGAAATCATCCATAGGCAATGTAAACCCATTCATGACTTCTCATGAGGGGACACGGAAAACAATTTATTCTCCTCCTTTCTGCAGCTACTTTTTACACCTCTGAATACTCTCATCATCCCTTTGCTGTTTTAGCTTAGATAGCCTCAATGTCTTTATTTTTTCCTTGTAACTCAAGTGTTATAGACTTCAGATCATTATTCTTAATCCCATCTGGACTCTTTGCAAATTAATCCCACCTTTCAGCACGATTTGTTGAAACCAGGAGCCCTGAAGAGAAGCTTCCAAAAGGCTAGCAGGGGGTTCCACTGATAAATGGTATGAGAAGCATTATTTTTCAAGCCTCGATCAAGCATGCTGCATCAGCACACAGCTGTCTGGAATCTCAGCTCCTGCTTCCAAACTGATAATAATGGAGCTGTCACACATTAATGAATAATAAATAGGATTTTTTTTCCTATGTGATTAAGCTTCATCATGGGTTTTTATTGATTTATCTTCTTGGCTTCATTGTCAAATGTGAAGTTAAATACTGCTGTCTAGGCATATTTATATTTAAATTTTGTTAGCACTAATCAACATTATGAAGATAACAGATAACACTCAATTATGTTATTTTAAGTCCCTTACAAGTGGCCTGCATAGAGGATGGAGATTTTTGCTTGCAGTAATATAAAGGATACCCTGCATCATCTTGAGACTTTCCAGATTACAGAAGCATTCAGACAAGTGTTACCTTCACCTTTCAAAACTAAGATTCTTCAGCTCTGAAGTTCAGGCTGCAAGTTTGTACTGGTCTTTCTGAATATTACAAAAATAAGGTAACCTGCTACAGAAAGAAGAATCTACTACAGTACAGAAGAATCACAGATTATCATTGGTTGCTGGATTAAAACCTCAATAAGGACAAAGAACATAGCCTATTAAAAACAGGATTCAAATAAGGCAGCAGTTCTTAACCTTTCTTAAAAAGCAGGAGTGACGTGTTTCTAAAGTTTGTCATGTTAACCAAAAAATGCACAGCTGGAGTCAATTGTCAGACAACACAGATCAGGAACAATCTAAATTACTGCACCTACTGATAGCTGAATACTCTATAGACACTGTCTGACATACTAGGATTGCAAACTACTTGGTCCTCTGATGATTGCCAAGGTCTAGATTACCAAGGCTTTTCTCAACGGTAACCATTTAAATATTTTAAGTGCTCATAACTGCAAGGATTGGCTATTGGGATGTCACATCGATGCTGACTTCAACAGCACACTACTGGAGAAAGGGATTCTCCACTAGAGTTGGGGCAGTTGAGTGTAACTGTAATTTACATCAGTTTTTACAGTAAAATTGATTTGTAAAGGTGAAACTAATTACACACTGGCAGGTGAAACTAATTACACACTGGCAGGCTCTGCATCTGTTCGCGTCCAACAGATCTACTCAAAGTATTGAAGTTTTTCTCAGGCACTACAAATAAAAGCCACTCTACAAACCTGTTTTTGAGTTAATCCTGAACTTTCCTTTCTCATTCCCAGATCTGATGAGGTAAGTGATCTCAGCATTAGTACCAATGTCTTGGCTTGTAGCAAAAACAGAAAGGACTTCAGTGCCAGGTGAGGTGTCTTCAGGTACTGTAACAAGATAATCTCTTCTTTCAAACACAGGGGGATTGTCATTAATATCTAGTACTGTAATAGTGACGGTGGCAAATGAGGATAAGGTCAGCACAATGCTTTGGTCTGAGGCCTTTACACTGATGTTATATGAGGACTGTAGCTCTCTATCAAGTGGATGCTCCAAAATAATGATTCCTGATGACTGGTCGACTGAGAAGTAACCATCTGCAGAGTCTGCCAGGGAATAGACAACTTTCCTGTTCACACCTGAAAGAGAAATAGATGTGAAAATTGGAACAGTAGGAAAAAAAAAAAGTCCCCTCTCCATTTCTAGTGGAAAACCTAAGCAAAATCTGCTGCCACAGTGATCATTTCCAATGTGGTTAGAGTGAATGCACGTAGATGTACCTGAGGGGACAGTACGGCTGAAAGTTTAGGAGGTAAGGACATGTTCTTCTTACTTGACAAATCCCTGGGGATAAGTTAGATTTGTTCCTTTAGCGTGAGACATTGAAAAACAACAACAAAAAAATCCCAAACAAACAAACAAAANATGAGACGTTGAAAAACAACAACACAAAAAAGCAAAACAAACAAACAAAAAAAACAAACCCACCACTTTGCAGAACTCCTACATAACAAAACAGAATCCAGATATGGTCCTTGCCCAGGAAAACTTACAGCTGAATTGGATGAGACAGGCAGTGTGCTGAAAATAAAATGGCTCAGAGCACATCTTGAAGGAATAGAAATGTCCATGAGGAAAAAATAAACTCATAAAAATATATATCGGGTAGTATAATACGCACTGCTACTGATGCTGCCCTGATTCCACTATTGAGAAGCAAAACATTAGCATAATAAGATGATACCTTTTAGACAAAAACTGCACCAAAGAATTCCTGCAAGAACAAAGAATTCCTGCATTTTGCAAAGAAAGTGCCCTTCCTCCCCATTTGAGAACAGCCATTGAATTTTACAACGATATCCTGCGTTTTTCAGATCCTGCCTGTATTTCCCAACACATAAATCCTACCCACGCAGCTGCTGAACACGCACATCTCAATGCGAAAGTTGTTGCCAGTAACAAGGCCTGAGGGGAAGGCAGTGCCTTGGCTCTCTGCTGCACTAAGTGGGATAGCCATTTCAAATCTAATTAAAAGTGAGCACAGATACAACCTCATTCGAGCTCCCTTGATGCCTCTTTATTTTATACTTCGGTCCTGAGTGCGGCACTAAGAGATTGTAACTAAAACACCAAGATCCACTAAATCGGTGAGTCTCTGTTTGTAACATCTCATACTTGAGCATTTGCTGCCCTTTCGGAGGGAGAGAACAGGCTTTACAAGCCTGACATTAATCAGCTGAACAAGAGCTACCAATGCCTTCTAGGCATATTTTGTTAATTCAAAATTGGTGACACTATTATTCTGCTTTCCAGCAGCAGCAAAGCACTGTAGAAATGACTGATCAAAAGCAGCACAAATCACATTTGTTTTCTGCTTGGCGTAGCAGCAGCAGAAGATCCTCACAAGGGGGAGCTGGGGACTCTCTTCAACCAGGCTCACGTAAAAGCCAGAGCAGCTACAAAGCACCAGCTCAGGTAGCATTAGGAATCACTATCTGGCCTCTTCAGGGAATAAAGTTTTTATATGGTGCTTGTGACACCATGGTGTATTTCAAACATGCAGAAGTCTTTAAAATAAATAAAAGTTTAAGTGCCAATATTGTAACGAACCAGCTTTTTTTTTTCTTTTTTTTTTTTAATCATATCTCTATTCACCAAGGCATCACAAATGTTATAAAAATCAGCTGTTTCCTTCGGGAAAACAGCAAGGCTGGCAAGGAGGGGATAAAAATCCATTGCTGTGCCTTTTGCACACAGGAGAATGGAGCTCAGCATGGAAGCTAGTCCACGACTCTTCCACGTCTTCAAACACCCAGGCCCCGAACACCCTGCAACCTGCTGGAAACCACGGTCACCGCTTCGCTCAGCTCTCCATATGTGTACTCAAATCTTTATACGGGTATTCAGCACTCATTAACCAACTCAGCTGAAAATAGTGCAAGAGGCACAAAAAGCACTGGAAAATGGAAGGTTTTGAGGGTCTGAATGGCTGGAGATGGGTCCGTATTCATGGCAGCAGAGCATCTTCCTCTGCCAACACTCCACTCCTACCTCCATTTACAAAGAAGGGTGGACATGACCAGAACAGTTCATGATTAGAGATCTCCCCGAGGTGCTAGAAAACTGGATTTGTCCTGATTTAGAGCACAGAGTTGAACATCCAACCTACACATGCGTTTCATCCATAAAACTATTTTGTAGTTTGGGCTGGGACTGTCTTGGTATCTGCCAGTTTCCATATAGAATTAAGCATTTCTCTNACAGTTCATGATTAGAGATCTCCCCGAGGTGCTAGAAAACTGGATTTGTCCTGATTTAGAGCACAGAGTTGAACACCCAACCTACACATGAGTTTCATCCATAAAGCTATTTAGTAGTTTGGGCTGGGACTGTCTTGTTTCCATATAGAATTAAGCATTTCTCTGGAGCAGGGACCTTAGCACACACCTTCCAAGTGTATGTGTCCACGACTGTGTAAGACACTTAGCCTGGGTTTATTCTTTTTCTCCAGCACAAAGACTCCTATCTCCTGTCAGTATCTGAGCACAATACAGAAAATGCAGACAGTATGTTCTTTAAGGGCACAAACAGCCCGGGTGGAGATGGTTTACCCATGACTCATGTCTTGAAACATCACAGAACTTCAGCAAGATCCTGCATAGGAGAGTGGGGAGAGAGGCATAACCTGACAACACGTGGAATGAATTTACACAGAAGAAGCTATAATCCTGGTGACTACAATCTGATCAAAACAGACCACCCCTCTCAGACTCTGCTATATATGGTCACATTCATTAATTAACAAAATATTCCTTCAGCTCTTTTAAAAGTTGCTAGTGATATCACAAAGAAGCCAATTCAGATAGACACTACAGAGTTTTGGATTCTAAGATAAGGGATTTCTAGGAAGAAATTGAAAGACTCTTATTTCTTGAAGACAATTTCTTCTTCTTTCTTGAAAAAAAAATGGTTTGATGACGAAAACAGTCTTATTCTGCCCATGGGGCCTGGAGGAATAGCTCTTGCAGGTGGAATTGCTATCTTATATGAAGAGAGACAGACGACCAGTATCGGAACATCTCAACCGGGACCCTCACAGATAACAGTCCTTGATGACTTTCAGGCACAGGAGGAAGAAAAGAAATATAGGTATCAGCCACCTACTGCTTTGCTCCTTAAGTGGCCTGTGGGACTGGATTTTAATGCTTGGCTCTTGTGGGGAAAACGCACCCAGGGAAAAGCTGCAGCAGGAAAAGCACTTAGAAAAAAAATACTGAATTTTATCAGTCGCTGTCTCCACTCTGCTTCTGGATCTCAGGCTGGCAACAAAATAGGTAGGCACAGATGAGGTAAGAAGTTATTTCTACTGAGATCCAAAATGCTTGAGCCTTATGAGCTATCATCTACTAAGAAATAAACTTCCACCAGTGTGTGTCAGTGGCTGCTCTGCCATAGAGAGGATGGCAGAGACTGCTGTGATTTCAGAGGAGATAATTGTGTGAAAAGGAAACCACTGATTTTGCGCCTTTGCTCCCGCATGGGTGACGAGAGCAATCCCTCCACGTGCTTGCCCACAGCTGTTGGGGGATTAATGTTTGCAAACTGTGTTCTGCCTATTCACTCACCCACTGAACTTCTGCAATTTCCAAGGTGTCAATCACTAACAGAAGCTGTTTGAATGTGGAAAGCTTTGCAGGCATTATTATTACTATAAGAGGATTGAAGTACTTTTTTAAATAAAGGAATAAGCTATTTCGCTGTATATTCAGACTTGTAATAGCATATGATAGAATACTGTCCTTTGCCAAATCTCTGATTGAAGAGCTTGTGTAACTTACAGCTTTTTACTACCACAAATGTCATTCTTCAGTTTTTTTTCCTTGTTTCTTCTCTACTAAAACAAAGGAGCATGTACCAAATGTCACACAATGACATCTTGTGTGTCATTACTGCAAACAGCACCAGGCAAATAAAATGCTTCTCTTTATAATATAGGGATCACTTTTCTCGTTGTCTAACTCGACTGAAAATGCTGGAGTTACAACATGGGTTGATCCAGACTGACATTGACAAAGGGTTGAGCATTATTGCAGCAGACACAGTCCCCATCTGACAGTGAATTTCTGCAGTGGGCTTTTCCTGATGACTGTTTAACATAGAAATTAAGCCTTATATACATTAAAGTCAATTCACGGTATATTTCTCCTTCCTATCACCTGAAATTCATCATTAATGTGTTTCCCCAAGTACAAGTATCCTACCTACCTCTTTCTTATTTTTGTGAGGAAAATGAAATTTAACTTTGCCAGCTGCTGATTTCTAACAGGAGTTTCTTAAGAAACTCAGAAAGGAAGATTTGGGAGAGGTCACTTTTGAAAACCTTGGGAAAGAGGTAATGGCAAGCATTATAAACAAACAAATAAGAAGCAAAACAGAAAGCTGCTCAGAAAGAAAACTTTAAAATTAGCTACTGATTCCCAAGTTAGTAGTGATTTGTAAGCATGATGGCTGATTATTGTGCTTCCTCTTGTCTGTTTCCTGGTGTGATTATTAGCATTGGCACACATCTCTGGCCTTTCCCGACTACTCAAATATTAACCACAACACCAATTACTGAAAGTTAAAAGGCCGCAGCTTCATTAACAGCAAACAAGACACAAAAGACAAATAATAAACCAAATTTTATAATACGCTACTCCATCATTTTAAGATGAAAGATAAATCTTGCCAAAAGAACCTTGCTCAATTGCAGAAGAATCTATAGCCCCATAGGGTAAGATATTTCATGCAATTTTTAAAACTTAAGCAGAAAAGCTGTCCAAGTTCAATCCATACTACCTTTACCAAGGCAAGCTTTGGCTACTTCGTCCAATTTCTTGATGGGGAATGATGGCCCTATGAAAGCCTCTTTTCACACACGTCCTCCAAGGGAATCACGGTACCGTAAGATCAAAACATAGCCATAGAGGAAGAGGTAAAGACACTAACCTATTATTAGATGCAAATATTTGACATATACGGTAGGAATAAGCTTTTAGTATTATGACACCTTTCACTGTCTGCACTGTGAGGGAAGGGGTCGGGATGGTTGTTTTTTTCTCCCCTTCTTTTCCAGCAGAGATTTATTTAGCCTGGGTTTTGGCCTGACTGAATACTTGCTTTCATCAATGGTCCTGGGTGTTTCACATCATCATACTGATCAGGCATAGACTTGAGTATTTTTTAAAGTGGAGGAGGCTGTACAGTTATCATTGGCATGAGCACCAGTTGGATGCTACCACTGGCTGTGGTAACACTGCATCTGATGTTGGGCAATGTTGTATTGTACTGAAGTACTGATCTGCAGCAATTGAGTGTGTACATCTGTATACACATACATATACACGCATGCTTCAGTGACCCAATTTAAACACAGGGATTATTCAGGCTACATAATCCAAGAGGTATGATTTTCCTTGTCATACATCTCAATCGCTTCTCCTCCATTGTTTAAAATGCCTCGGAAATATCAAAAATGAAAGAAATTCATAGAAACGACTGAACAGAAGGATAGAAGGAATCTTATGAGGTCATTTAATTTACCTCTGTGCAGAGACAGGATGAATTAAAGACATTCCTTTCTCTAAGAGTGAGTGGCCTATCCACAACCTCCTTGAGTAATGTACTTCAACGGCTCACATTCCTTTTAACTAAAAACTTTCTATGACCTTTTGCAGAGATTAAATAAAAATAAAATGGCCTGAAAAAGAAAGAAAGTGAAAAGTTCCAAAGTCCATTTCCTTTCTCCTTTTAGCTTATTCTCTGATACCTGAAGGTTGTTATAATGTTTCTCTGCAATACTTTTTTCTCCAGCGCCCCCTCACCTCCAGCGGCTTTCATGTTTGCTGGTAGCTGGTGTTATCCAGACCTGTGATCATTGTGGTGAATCTCCAGCTAGCCCTCGTCTTTCTGGAAATGATGAACCCAAAACTGAACACAGCTTTTCAACTCAGGATTTGCTACCACCAAGGAGACAGAAAAAAATATGCCTCTGATTTTACAAACTCCCTCTTGCTTATCCATCTAATTAAAATATTTTATTTTTCACACCTGTACAAAAGGTACATACGCATTCAGCTTGTGACCACTATAATAGAGCATTTCCACAGTTCTGCTGCTTAGTCAGTTAATAGCCAGACAATATTGGTGTACTTGATCCCTATCTAAATACAGGATATCATGGTTATTTTAGTAATTTGCGTAGTATTTTTCCAGGCCACATTTCCTGATTAAATCTCACTGCTTTTGTACTATCTTGGGTGCTTGCATCTGCTATTTAATGGCACAGATTTTATACCTTCTTGTCCAGTCATGAATGAAAGAAAGCTCAGAACTAGATTCAGTACCTTTCTTAACCCATCCCTCTGGTGTCACAGCTATAGCAAGCTTACCTGATAATACCTTCATTTAGATGATATTTCCCTAGCTTGCTTATAAAAATGTCCTGGGATACGTTTTTGGAAACCTCACACAGCCTAAGCTGTATGACACATATTGCTTCTTTCCTTTCCATAGAGCCTCTCAGCATGTTGCAGAAAGAAATAAAGATTGGTTTGACATTTGCTTGCTGACTGGAGACCAGCTATCAGCTGTCTCTTTGATACCCTATTGATGCTCACAAACTCCATTATTTGTTCTTCGTTTTTCTGGAAACTGAAGTCACACTCCCCCATTCCTCCTGTTTAATGTTTATCCTTTTCCAGACTTGAGCAAGAGGATTCTGTTTACCACGACAAGCACATTGCAGTGTGGGGGCGCAACAGGATACATATATAATGATTACTGTCATGGTGTCTATGTGTTCAGAAAGTTCCCCGGCTATCTATTTTCAACTTTAAATCTCTGGCTCGAAGCAGGATTCAAGAATAGGCGCAAACCTGACTGTCTGCTTACAGAGTTTGGTCACCTACGTGTCTAGGCATGAGAGGCAAGGTAAAGAACATGGAATAGAGTTTGTTTAGGCAGGCTAATAACTTCCCTGCCATGATCCCAAAACACCTTGTTTGTTTGCCTCCTAACAGCAGATAAACCTGAACACCACAAGAAAAGCAGTGATTTTAAAGTATTTTTAGGGGCCCAAAGTTCTGCATCACTACATTCCTAGAAGTGCTTCTGCCTTTTAAAGAAATGCAAACCCTAGATTTTCTCCTGAAAATTCTTCGTCTGAGCTTGGATGTGTTGGTGTTTTCTGGATTGGTCAACCCACACTGGCATTTCTCTTTTTCTCACATAATTCAGTCACTTTTCTGTGCCTTACTTGAAGGACGTAAGGCCTGCCTTTCCACTCTACATATGACACACTAGCCTAAGAATTAGGGTACCTGCCTGGGGGGTAGGAGTACCAGGCTATAAAGCTACCACTTTTCATTAAACAGGTCCTGGATATAACATTATGGGAAATACAGACCAGAACCAATCATCTACCAGGCTACAGAGCTATGCTAAAACTCATATGCTTTTCTTTATTTCTGATTGATTCCTTAATAAGGAAATAATAATTTTGGATTTCCATGTCCTTCTATGTCCACTAACCCCTGGGCTTTTTTTAAAGCAGTGAGGGAAAGAGATGAGATACAGGAAGCTCCATCTATATTTTAAAGAGAAGCAGTCTTCTTCTGGAAAATACCTTGTTACATTATTTCACAAACGTCCAGACAATAATCAGACATATCCATCTAGCTGATGCTACTTCACTGCCTGAGCTATCCATCTAGCAGTTGATTCTAGTAAATCTTCTGCCCTATTATCTCTACTACTCTTCTTATTTATGTTTGAATCTTTGTTTTCTTCTTTTTCAGACCCATAATCCTGAAAACTTTATAGATCCATTTTAAGAGAGCTGCCTAACATGAATAAAAGCCCCCGCACAAAGCAGGGATTTGCTGTACACTGACTTTGACAGTAAACGACAAAAATCAATATATGTTTTGATGTTTTTGTTATTTTGTTACTTGCTATTCTGCATAAGTTAGAGAACAGCACTTGTACCAAGCTCCCACTACCTCGCACTCCTCTCCGACGTCCTCGCAGTCTCACCAGGCAGCACTGAGCCCTCCTCCAAGCCCAGCTGCGAGCCCCAGTTCCGTGAGCATCCGACTCCGCTGCCCTCATCCAGCCAAGAGCAGGGCCCATCACGGGTCCTTACTCATTACCTCCAATCACATGTTGTTGAAACATCCATGGAAACATCCAAAGGAGAAATTTCTTTCCCATGTTTCACTTGATGCTACTTTCTTTGGACAAGTGCTTAGCCTAATAAGCCCCAAAGAATTGCCTATATCCTTTGGCCTTTATTTCTGGTACATATTTCTTTTTAATTTAAATTTTAATGATTTCTTCATTTTCTTTAAGACTCCTTGGAGAAGACATCTATGAATAACTGCAAGTATAATTTTAGGTCTGTAACAAGACAAAAAGTATGATACACCATATTTGACTAGATACCTCTCTAGACGTGAACACAGGATATCACAGACTGGACTGACTAAAGCAGGAGAGGTTTTTTTATGATTGTTTCCTAGAAAACACATTTCTTATTTCCTAAGAACTTGCACTGTTGGTGCGGGATTTCAGGGATTTTGTTTTTCGAGGCTGGGGTGGGGACAGACTATCGTTACTGAAACATCCAAACTCACTGAGACCAAACCTTGATGGGAAGCATCAGTTTTGTCACAGTTTTCTTTGAAATCCAAGATAAAACTTTCAGTCTCAAGCAGAAAGAAAATGATCCTGCTTCCCCGTGTTCACCAGAATATCCACATGCTTACTAGGAAATTTGCTTCCTTATGCTTCTCGGTGGAGGAAGCAGGTATCTTCTACTGAGGAGTTACCTGCTTCTGAGGCAGCTGAACGGCTTCACCAGGAGGGCCGAGTCCCTTCTGCTGCAGCTCTTTCATTTTGCATGAAGGGGTGAATATTTAGTTCCCCTGACAGAAAACCAGGCTGATTAGAGACTTGATTGATTTAGGTTCTCCACATGGAAGGCAAATGCACTAATCACAGGATTGCAGAGTCAGTCTCATAGATCTCAGCCCAATTAGTATTTAACTCTATATAACTCTTAAAAAAAGGCCTAATTAAGACACATAGGTTGACCTGTATAACTTGGTTGTAGAAATTTGTCTATGAGAGAGCCTCAGGTCTTATCCTGGCTCACTGAACTAGGATTGTAACACCCATCTTTCTCCCTCAAATCTACTTAACTGCACCAGCTTCAAATACTGAGGTTTTTCTGACTGTTCATGAGAAAACAGAGATCACAGAATCACAGAATGGTTGAGTTTGGAAGACACTTCTGGAGATCATTTAGTCCAATCTCCCTGCTCAAGCAGAGACACCTCTGCTTTTTCCCATTGTAGACAAAATACTTGCTAATTTGGGCTTCTTTTTCCAGCCTCTTCTTGCTCTTTTAAACTAGCCAAGCCTTGCTGTGAATGGGCTACATTCTCACATCCCTGAGTGTTCACCTGTTTGCCACACATCATCTCCCTCAGGGACCCGGGGATGGGGCAACCTAAGAGGCTCACCCAGACAGATGAGGCCCCATGACCTGCAGAATGTCCCCAATGTCACGAGACCGAGCTTGCAGGCTTGCGACCAGCACGGCACACACATCTGGTCTTGCAGCATACACACATGCCAAATCCCCAGCAGCCTAAGCACTAAACTCTTCCCCAAAGCACACTGCCTCCCTTTCTGCTGCCTGCAAGCACCCTATCCTGCCTCAGTACATCCCAGGAATAACATCCACAGCCAGAGGGAAGACAGAAGAGCCACAGTGAGTGATTCAGTACCAGTTCTGCAAGACTCAAGCCAAGCAAAAAGAACCCCTAAATGAGTATACCACTCACCTAAAATACAGTACTGCAGGACAAGAGTAGAAAAATGACTGTCAAATACACCTGGAAGTGTTCTGTGGTTTGCTGCGGGGCTACATTCCCTTTGAAAGCCAGCATGGATCTGTAACTCCAGGAACCCCTTCCATGAGTGCGAGAGAACACTTTGAAGAAAGTACCACAATATTTTCCTGGGCTGCATTACTGAATGCTATTAGATCTGCTGTTAGATATGGTAGAATATTTCCGTAATTCTGTAAGCGCTGGAAAACGTCATCTGTAATTAATCTTCCTCCAGCTAAGGTGTCCATACCGCACACTGCCCTGGGAGCCTGACGGCACAGCATCTTTGCATCCACAAAGCCATGAGGCTCATTCCTAGAGAAGACCTTCCCAAGCCTACACGCTTTCTCTCTGACTCGTCACCATGTGCACCATGCGGCCCACATCTTTATTGCACAGGGAGGGTCTTGCCTGTCTCGTGTGCTGTTCACACATTCGCAAAAGCAAGGTGGACTCTGTCTAGCAAGCGAACCATAAATTGAGGCGAACTCAAGGCACAGACAAGACAATTTATATCAAAAATCAAGGCAAACATTTTTTCAGTAAGGCCTGACTGAGGCAAGTGAGCTGGTGAGTGCCTTGGCTGCTATTCTAGGAAGAAGCACACTGCTTTGAATTCTGTAATTCTGTATTTCTTTGAGCTACTCCAAGCTCTGGTTCACCAGTCTGCAACCTGGGAATGGATGAGTTCCTTGCAGCTTGCATGTATTCACTGTTCCTATGCTATCCTGCCCAGGAGCTGGAGACAAGGCATGGGGATGGAAGATGATGGTTGGGAACCAAGCAGTGACATCTGTGCACCTCAAGGATCTCTTTGCAAGCAAATAACGGTCACTGCTGTCATTTTTTCTCTACCTATGTTCCTGGGTTTTCCTGCATGTTGGCTGCATGCCTTAGAAGGCGCAAGCTCCAAAGTGGGCAAGTCTGTCTATACTGGTTGGATGGGCAGGGAATTGGGAAGTCTTGTTGACTTTGTGCCAGCCATGGCTTGGGCAGTGGGGCAACATGGAGGTGGGACGCACTGGCATGAGGTAACGCAGGGCTGGTTCACAAGGTCCCTCTCATTCTGGGTGAAATGCAAACCCAGAAAAAAATTCAGAATGTCAGTGAAATCACTAAACAGACTACATATGTGGATGGTCCAGAACTGTCAGTGCCTGAATGGGCATAAGGAACCCTAGGGAGGCTGGATGATCCCCTGCTCCCGCTGAGCACGGTGAGTGCTCGCTGCCTTCTGCAGGCTGCACCATCAATCAGCACAAGAACCATCCTGATCACGGAGGTTGTTCCTAAGATAAAGCAACTGCTATCGAAGCAGGGCTTTCTAACTGCCATTTAAAGCACTGCTGAGCTTGGTCCATTTCGTCATTCATTTTCCATTTCTGCTAGCAAGGCTGAAACAACAGCTACATGCATCAAAGGTGAAAAGCACTGGAAGTGACTAGGCACCTATGGGTCAGGTAGCAATTCAGGTTCCACATTTATTTTGATGTTTATCTTTATTTTTTAACTTCATGCTTGCTGTAAAGCCTCAGGAATGTTTTCTTCAGTGTTGCTGCACTACAGCAACCTGAATACCACTTAAGCAGGTGGATGCTGTGGGTGTCTGATGGGGTCACACCAATAGCTACACCCCATCATTCACTCCAGCTCTTCTACTGTCCTAATGTGAACAGAATGCAGTAATTTGGCACTTGGGTGTAAAGATAGTGGGAGGTGGAAAAATTACCATTTCCTGTAAACTTCTCTAGCAAACTGAAAAGAAAATAGTCTTTAAGATGTCTGTCAGTTCGAACATTTCCAAACATGATGGTGGTGAGATATGGGCAATATTATTTTGTGGAAATATTAAAAGTTTTCAGTGTAAGCAGGAAGGGAGAAAGAATTACTTTATGTTAATGTTATTAATATCTTTTATCAAAGAGAAATGTGTACACTCTCTTTCAAGCGATTTTGATTTCTGACTCCTTGCTACAGGGAAAGGTTATGTAAAATGAACTCCTAGAGTTAAGTGCTTGTTAACTAAAACTTTTTTTTCCTGCTGAATAATATCAAGAAAAAAAAAAGTCATATCTCTCATAGCTCTCCTTCAGAATGTCCAGCTGGTATGGTAGTTTTTAAACAGACATGCAAATTACATATGCATTAAACAGCTTATATTCCAGTCCTGAAAATTCCCAGGATATTATGAGTTCAGAACTTTTACCAGTCATCAAGAGCACAATGCAAATCCAACATTGCGAACAACATTTCCCTGTTATCTGCAAAATGCCTTTATTATGCAGCAATATCTACCAAAATATTTTCAGTTTTTCTTTTTTTTTTTTTGTTAGATGCTGTTTAGTTGCAGGCAGTTGCAGATCACAAATTGACTTCTCTCCAGTTTTATCTCACCAGCCTCTACACTGGTATTCCTATCCTTATGGTACATGGATCTTCAAAGCCCAAATCAGAACTAGAAAATGCTAAGGTTGATGATAAGACTGTTGCTGAATGTCAAAAATTGATTTTATGATCATTAGAAGCTCCACAGATGTTTTCAGGAGAAAGCACCACCAAATCCTAGTGGAATACAAGTACATTTTATCTCTGTCTTGGGAGCATTACAGAATCCAAAATAATTCACTGTGCAAGGAACCAGCATATAGACTAACAGAACCATAATTAATATAAAATCCAATTTTATAGGCCAGAGGCACTTTCATAATGATAGAGTATCTTATTCGATTTTCAAGTCTAATCATTAACAAGGTATATACTCCTTCCTTTTCATTACATGCCCCTCTCCCTTTACGTTATCCTGTTTGTAGAAGATGTAGCAATTTGTTCATTTTTTTATAACTATGTTATTATGTAGCATTGATGCTAGCTAGAACTTTTATTGACAACTTCTGATTCTAATTCTTTGTGCATCCTCCCCTTCTTCAATGTCACCTCACCTGTGAGAAAAATAATAATTAAAACAACAGTGGAAAACAACAACTTTGGATGTTCAAACTGTTCAGTAGTTTAGCACAGTAATTGCTGTTTCGCTGCAGGACAGTATCATAAATTTTAATTGAGATTTTTCAACCAGAGCATACAATGTAGCTCTTTATAAATATACTAACAACTGTTTGTTGTCCCTATATTGATCACTGTATACTGATACTAACATCTTTAATAAAAACTGAGACCGCCAGTACCCACTGTGCTTTAGACAATAAACATCTTAAAATTGAACATATCTTTTCATTCAATAAAAGGCCAGCTTTTTATTGTGAAGCTATGCAAGTCAGTTTTTTATAAAACATTACCAAAACTGCAGAAGAAAAACAAACTATTAAGGCTTTATTTATGCCACCTGATGCAAACGGGTTAAAACAAAATCGGAGATTTGTTAAAGTTTTACTTTGCATTGTTTTATATATAAACCCTCTAAAATATTTAGAATTGGGCCTAGATTTCAAGGTTAAGATCTTCGTGCAATAAACTGTTACACTTCAAAAGTACAGTGAAATGTTTAGTGAAAAAAAACAGAGTATATATAATCCATATTCACAGTGTACAACAATAGTTTTGTGCTGAGGTAACCAGATGGAACAAATGGGAGTTACAGCAGTATAAAATTCTAGCTAAGCTGCGATTAATCAGGTATATGTCCCTATGGCGTGTAACTATATTACTCACATAAACAGAGGCCTGGGTATTCAGAACCATGGCTCAGAAGAAGAGGTAAGATCACGGCAGGAAGAAAAGCTGGAAATTACCTCCAAAACTCACAACTGCTATCACTGATCAACAGGAAAAAAGGCTAGTTCTGCAATGTTCATCTGCTAATAGCACCATGATGCCAAGTTTGGCCATGATCACTTTGATGTACTGGGAATGTATTGAAAATGGGAAAGGCAAGTATATTAAAAAAAAAAAAATCTTTATCACAATTCCATGAACCCACACGGTTTTCCTGAGTATTAATTATTGTTAGCAGCATTATTCACTTACCTACATCAGGATCAGTGGCTTGGACTCTTGTCAATAAAGCTTTAGTGGCTGTATTCTCATAGACGCATGCGGTGTAGTGATCAGATGAAAATGCTGGTGGATTATCATTAACATCTTCTAAAATAAGATGGATTTCTGATTGGCAAAACCTGCCACCACCATCTGTGGCCCGGGCAACCAAGTTGTACACAGGGATTTTCTCTCGATCGAGAGGGGCCAAGGATTTCAGCTCACCTAAAACGAATTAGTAGCCATCATTATTACTGCAACAACAATACTAATTCTAGATAGTGTGAGTATCCAAGAAATGCATTTGACAGTTACAGAAATGCAAAACAAAAACAACAACAACAACAAAAAACAAGACAAGACAAACAAGAAAACAACAAAAAAACCCGTCCCTGATTAGTCCAATGAACGAAATAAAACCTCATGGAATTGTCACTTTTCGCTCCTCTCCATCCAACAAAATGAGCAACCAAAACAAGTGCAGGGAGGGCAAGCCAGTCTGAGTGGCCTTCCACATCCTACAACTTCACCCATGCCACAGAGCGTAAGAGAATATTCTTAAAATCTGTCTTTTTGTTACTTTTAAGATTATAGATGTCTAGACAGAAGTCTGCCTTCCCACAGATAACACCCTGAATCTGTTGGAACGCACTCGTGCCATGCTACTGTTCATAAAATTGCTCTAATACCTAATTTATATCAGACTTCCTCTCATACCCGGTATTGCCATGACCAGCAGCAGCAACCAAAGCAGAGCTTGCTCAGATTTTGAAAATTTTATCCATGATCTATTTTCCACAGCACAAACAACTGCCAAACATTATCATGTCAGTAAACATCCATAACCAATCAGAAGATAAGCTTAATTTTGTAAAGATTCACAGCTCAATATAAAATTTCTTCAAGAGGGCAACAGTTCCCTCTCCACACACTGTTTACATCTCCCAACGCCTCCTCTTCTGTCAGTCATGATGGCAATAGCAGGCGCGCTGCCTCTCGCTAGGCAGGGAGAGGAGGCCCTGCACATGGAGGGACTTAGTCTGTCATTACAGAAATCAAATCTCTAAGAAAAAGAGAGAGGTGGGATTTGTATTCATGGAAACTGAGTTTTGATTGTACGTGTTTAAACAACACAGAATATACATCTTAGCAGAGATGAATATCATTTTCCAAACCAACTGTAAGATAGACAACACTTCACATACCTACAAATGCATTACCGATATTTTTTCTCTCCCCAAATTCAGATATAAATGGAATGTCCTTGATATAGGCTCTAGTTGTCTATGCATCCAGCCCGAGGTGGAGGAAATAAAGTCCAGAGCTGAAGGAGCACTATGCTGGCAGCTTCCCTGCTTTCTATCAAAAGACCCCAGGATGAGTGCCCCATACACCTGCAGCCTTAATTGAGGTCTCGTTGGAGAACAAAAGGGTCAAAATCCACCTTCCTGAATGCAACATGCAGTTTGGTAGCAAACATGTCCCTCCTCCCTCCTACAACCACTACTTAAGAAGTGGCACACCAGCAGGAACTGGAACAAGTGCCAACTTTCCAAATGTCATGTAGTTATTGAAAATAATGAAAGTGCATCCCTGATGTCCAAATATTAAGGGGTTATTTGGAAACATTTTGTCTTCATCTTACCATTTTCTGGATCTAAGAAAAATTTATTGTTCCCAGCACCATAGAGAGAGTAACGTATTTCACCATTGGAACCAATGTCAGCATCTTTGGCGCTGATTTTAAGGATGACTTTGTTTGATGGAATGTCTTCAGGAAATAGTGCTGTGTATGCAACCTGGAGAAGAAAACAGAAATATAGGCTATGCAGTAACAGCATTTTATAGTCTTTATACAAGCTTTTTTTAAGCCCTCTGTAATACATTTTTCTATAAAAGAAACAATTTTGCTTTATATAAACCATTCCTAGAAATTCAAATCACTGTCAAGCTTTGAGGTGTCACAAAAACAACAACAGTTTATGACTATTAATTGGACTAGTTTTAAGTGTAAAACACAGTCCCATTTTCTACCTCATTTTCAGTTGTTCCATCACACCCATGAAATTAAAACCTTGATGGGCATGCTAATGAAGACAACTGCTTTTACCATATTATCCAACAGTGTTTGGGGGAGATCCAGGATGCGATTCCCAGAGTGCCGCTTTCAGTGTCAGTGGTCCATCAGTGATAATGTCAGCCTTTGAGCAGTAACCTTGAAGCTATCTGCTTTTTAATGACATAGGGATTTGTTTCTCTCACATGGATCTTTCTCTCACAGTAATATTGGTTCCCCACTTTGCTCGTTCACAGAAAGGGAAAGCTAATGGTGTAGCCAGGCCAAAATACGGGTACGTGTGGGTTTGCCTTTTCCATTGGGCCTTTGCCAGTTTTGTGAAGGCTGGAATTATATTAAATTGAATACATTTCCCTTCCTCAACCCTTCAGATCTCCTTGAAGTGGCCAGTTGGATTAGAATTGGTTGTGAAGGGAAAGCACATTTTTCTGGAGGAAAAGAGTGCCTGCCAGATGCCAGTGCTACCTTAAACTTCTTTTCTTGAGAAAAACAGGCTTGCAAAGCCACGGTGCAGAAGATGGAGGAGATACTGCTCCATCCTTTGCTACCCCATTATCACTTCACCTTTGCTTCACAGGACAGATTCATCCTGCTCCTCCCCAGATCACTCTGGATCCTTCCACTAAGACCTTAAGAATGAAAGTAGAAGTCAGCTGTAAGGAGCGGTGGTGTCTACAGCGAAACTATCGCTTCCGACCAAATGGCAGATTACCACGAATGCTGCTAACTCACCTGCTCACAAACCGGATTGTTATCATTAACGTCGGTGACTGTCACTTCTACAGCAGCCTGCGTTACGAAGAGGCCATCAGTAGCTGTGATGTTCAGATAATAAACGTCTTGTTCTTCCCGATCGAGTGGCCTTTTCACATAAACCTTCCATTCATTCTGAACTAGTCCCAGAGCGAACTTTCCTTTGGGATTCCCTCCTGTAATGAGAAAAGCAACAAACCATAGGCTGGGGAGTCCCAATCGGTACAACCATAAACACAGAGCCATCCTGGAGGGCCTGAAAGAAGCAGCCATCACTTCTTTCACAGCGATCAGTGTTTTCCAACTTGCCGACTCAGGAAATCTGTGATGAGATTATTCTTCTCTGTGTTTATTGCCCCCTGAATGCCTCGTATGAAAGTGAAACAATAACTTTCAGAAGAAGCAAAATCCATTTAGCAGAGCTGAAGATGATCTCTTGTTTAGTTCCCCTTAAGGGCAATCAAATTCAAACTGTGAACAATCAATAGTCTTCTCAGGATGGTACAATTGTCTTTCCACTTAGTCTCAAGAGAGGCCGTAATACTCTGCAGCTCTTGTTACCAAGACAATTTCATTAACTGTTGATTATGCAATCAAGGAGTGGAAGTAGGTTCTATTAAGGAACCCTCTAATGAAAGCTTTATCATACAGCCATGCCGCTCTTCTGCTCATTACAATTCTAGTTTTAAAAAAAGTTTACATGACATGGGAAGACACATTAGTATTAAATAGTCCTAACAAGAGGTCATTGGTGGAGCGGTTTGAAGATAAGCACTGCAATTAGATCAGCCCTATCAGAGAGTGAAAGCTGGTGAAAGCCGGCAAGGAGTGCAGGAAATGAAGCAAAACAGCTTTTTATCATGCTGAAACACTGACACTAAACCATCGTTAAATTTTACAGTGACAAAAGCATATTGAGAGAGGGAAAGATCATCCTCAGGAAGGAAGTAATGACTTTTCATATGAAGAACGGTACAAGGAATTAAAAGGCAGGCAAAGTTCTTTGCCATTAACGTGTTTTTCTGTTTTCACTTTCCCTTGAAGTGGTACAGGTCCTTGTCTGGTCCACACAGAAATAACCTTCAGACACCTTTCTCAAGACTTCTACGCCCAGTACCCCAACTAAGTTTGGTTTATAAAAATATATGCGCACATTTAACAGCGCTGGATAGAGCACTACATTGACCAAACTCATGTGCTCTAGAACTGAATGAAGATAAAGAAAAAAAATGATGCTGCTCCACTCGGTAAACCTCAATTCCATCTGGACAGTTGGAATCCTCTTCCAGCAAATCCAGATGGATAATGCTCTTCCTCATCACATTAAGCTTCCTCACCATAGCAAGCACTACTGTGCTTTCTTGCAGAAATACAATTTGAAAACTATTTTCCATGTATGTGATGTAAAAAAAAGCAGTATAAAAATATAAAGGGAATGCTTATATTTTTGTAGCAGTATCAAGAATGCCAAATATACTCAGTTTAGTTTTGCTCACAACTTATTCAAGGTCCTGACATGTGTCATGGGATCTGTCCAAGCTTAATATAAAAAGCAGGCTTTTCAACCTTCTTCTCTCCTACTTATGTTCAAAGTTTGCGTAAATAAGTATTATAAAAAAAGTCAACAGAGAAAAGGGTACATTAAGGGCTGAATTTATTTGAATCACTCCTGCTGTCAAGTGATTAGATGTCACGGCTGTTGAGTTTGGTGTCACAATCCTGTCATTTCCCCAGGGAGCCTCTTAGCACAAACAAGGCAGAGAAGATCTGAACTTAAAACTGTGCTTAAAACCAAGCAAAAAAAAAAAAAAAAAAAAAAAAGCACGTTTCAAGCTTTCTTTGTACATCAAAAAGCAGGAAAGAGGTCACAGGCTGCAATCTATGCTATTTTGTATCTAAGAGCTACAAGACAGACCAGTTTCTATTTAATACTATGAAAACTAAGTAATTTCAGGCAGGCTGCGTACATCTTTCTTGTTAAGTATCATCATTTCTGATAACTGTAATTGCGTCGAAAAGCAACACTGTAATTAATAAAATTTCCAGAGAATTAGTCAGATATGCCCTATACTTACAAAAGGCCCTGTAGTCATACAGAGCATAAAAGTGATATATCAAACATAGATATTTTATGTTGATACAAAATCTCTTTTTCTGACTAGAAAACCAAGCAGAGCTCAAATTTCTCAGTGATCTATGTGACAGTCTGGAAAAACCATCATAGGACTCAGATGAACTTTCTTTAATCCACTGTGATAAAACTTGACTTCCCTGAAGTGAGGTACATTGTATTTCAATGCACTATAGGCCAGATCTGAATACAGTCCAAGGCAATGTGAATCCATTGACTTGAGTCTTACTGTGCCTATCCAAGAAGGTAGACTCCTGCTGATTGCCATTAAACTCTCTATTCAGGTTCAACATCAGCATAAAAAAAGCTTAACTCTCCTTTATAAAAGGCTGTAATCGTGTCACAGTGAGTTGAATGTTGTAAACCATTAATAAAAGTGGTCTTAAATATTCTTATTTAGCTTCATGATATCAATCAGTGCTTTCCTGCATATTAGTTCTTTTGTAAAAGGAAATGATTAACTGTCCTCAGTCACCATGCAGTAATACACTTGGGGTATGGGTATCCCATTGCTAAGTAAAGAGAAAAGGTAAAATCTAATTAAAAGCAGCTGGGAGCTTTTAGGGCTGACAGTAACTCTAGCTTGAAGTAATTTTAAAATCACTGTTGCTTTGTTGTCGATGGAATAGCTTTTAAATCATATACAGGAATTTAGGGAGTATGTATAGAAAGAGTTTATAAGATTCCTTTCTACAATGACCCCCAATCTCCTCTTTTTTTTTTTTTTGTCTTTATTCCTCTAGAAAAGGATCAATCTGAATGGCCAAGAAATCTGTATAATAAGCAGAAAACATGCAAAACAGAGTTTATTTGTATGTCCCTTTTATTAGCACTATCCTTCATTTCTTTGCTTCTCAGGACTGGCTATATACTTCACTGATGAAAGACAAAGGCAGAAGATATACAATAAAGTGTAACAGAAATAATGAGACGTAAACAGTAGAGGACTGTCAAGGAAATATTCTTAAAAAGGAAAGGCAAAAGAAAATCAATGCTGTGGCTCAGGGAACCATCTTCTAGTACTTATACACATGTCCTAATGCAGATCTCATTCTGTAGTCATTAATTAACTTTTTCACTAACATATTTAAGCAGATTCAGTATCCTAGGGGTGTTCTAATTAATTAGTTTTTCACTCTGAATAATGTAGATTTTCTAAACGGAAGCCTGCTGACTAGATGTATTAATGGATTCTTTAAAATCTTTTGGCAGTTTTCTTATGTTCTACTTTGAATGTCACAACACTGAAGTGCTAGCTACAAAAAACACCCCAGTAACTTTTTAGAAAGACTTTGAGGCTGAAAGAATCAGCATTATCTTTTATCTTTTGTTACTTGAAGTTTAAATAATGCTCTCGCTCTCTCCCTAGTCAGCAAATAGTACAAAGCCAAATCAAGCTCAAGTTTGTGAAAAGAAAAAAGAAAAAGTAGCTAGATACAAATGAAATGCAGACACATAGTGATCCAAAATAAACAAATCCTGACACACATCATTACCAAAGCACACACACTGGGAATTATAATGGCTAAAAAGGGAGCTGAAAACTAGAAGCAGAGTGTCTGTTTTCATTGCAATGTTCCCATCTGAAAGGGAAGCAACTGAATATTTACTAATTTAACCTATTTATTTATTTCTCTCATTTAGCTATTTCTTCAGCTGCTTCAGTTCTGATTTAGAACTCTAGGCATTTATATCACATCAAATAGCTCAGTGTATCCCTCACCCCAGGTTTAAGATGTTTGTTTAATGAACTTCCCCAACACTAAAACCAATCCTTCCAATTTTACTATCACAAGATTGAGCACACTCTTCTTCAGCCTGCAGTACAAACCCTCCCCGAACACTTATATATCCATTTCTGCAGAGTTCCAGCATCTCAACAGGACACATCCTTAGGTCCCAGATGTTGCCACCAGGCAATCCGTGCTGATCCTGCCAGGGGTGTTGCCTTAAGGTGCTTAGGGCGTACAGAAACAGCAATAAAAACTTGGCTTACACTGGACAGTGAACCCAGTGAAAAAAATAGTGTCAAATTCCAGCTCTTTCCTCAAAAATATACCACCAGCTTTGTATTTGGCTGAACGAAGCTTAGACATTGTTGTCTGTTCTTACATTTATGTCCTGATGGAACCTAACATCAGATGGGAGCTTTGGGAGCGTTAAACACTCTACCGTACCTCAGTCCTGGCAACTAACATCTTTTTCTGCCTGCTTTTCCTGGTTTACCACTGGTAAACTTCTGTAATATGTGGCTGGGTCTAAGCTGGCTCTTCCTAGCCAAGGATCAGCTGAAACTGAGGTTTAGCTGCACTGCCTCAAATTAGATAAGTGATGGTCTTAATAAGGCCAAGAAAAGGAGAGGAGAGGGCAGGAGAGGAGAGAAGAGAAAAAACCTATTTCTGTGACTCCTCCTGATTTTCTAGTAAAATTTAAATATAGTGCTTTCCCTTTGTGAAAATCTCCAACTGCCATCAAACTCCTAAAAATAAATGGCAAGAGCAACAGGTTTTTTTCCATCATTCAAAGCAAGATACATCTAGATTTGAAAATGGCAGCTACTTGCCACTGACTGTGTAAGCAAGCCCCAAGCTGAAACAATTAAATATAGATATTCATATTATTCATATTCAGCCACCACAAGGTATTTACCCCTTCTCAAAGTTGATTAGAAGGCTTGCTACTGTATTTTTGAAAAAAAGCACAATGGGCTCTTCTACAATCACATAAAGTCCAAGACATTCATCTTCTTCATCTCCTAAAAGATGAATTTTCCATCTATTTTCTGTGTGCTACTTTCACCAGCTGTATTTGCAAGAAGCTGTTTTTGCTGTATCCTCATGCTATCCTCATCCTTTTTTATTTTATTTTATTTTATTTTATTTTATTTTATTTTATTTTTCCCTTTTCAGCAGTGTGTTGTATTTACTGTATTTACAGAAATGTCAGTGTCTCAAAATGTCTTCAAAAAGCCACAGTCACTTTGAATAATCATCTAGATAATATGATTCCTTTCAAGTGCAGTTCCTGAGCTCAATTTGGGGTAAAGTGTGGGTAGACAATTTCATTAGTTAAACTGTAATTTAACATGTTTTAACATATTAATCAAAAGAATCTAATTCTATCTGTGTACATTTCCCAAACTGAATTAATAACACGTTCAAAAACAGTGGAGCTTCTGAGCTCAAATGCTAGAGCAATTGTAATGCAGACGTTTGAGAGAGTTTGGGGATTTGAGATCTAATGTTTCCAGAAACTCAGAAAGAGTGTCAAAAAGTCTAATGTATTTTGAACTGGGATACAAATGAAGACAGAGATTTGTTTGAGCCAAATGTGATTTGTGTTATTAAAATGTCCAGTTTTGCTAAATTAACAGCACAGGAATGTGAAGAAAACAGATTAATATATAACTAAAGTGATTAACAGATGACTTTAAGACCTTGGAACTAAAAGAAAAACAGTATCTTAGGCTAATTACTACAGTATACTAATATAATTTTGTTACAAACATGAAGTTTTTCTTGTAAGATGCTATACCGGTGTCTCAAAACTCCTTTCAGTATCACAACAAAATCAATAGGATGAAGTATTGAGTTTTACACACATGGAAACTCTGGCATAGACAGCTAACGAATCTTTCCCAATGCCTCTGAATGCTGTGATTTCACCCACAAGGTGATTTTTGTCTCTAATCCTAACAGCCTAAAACACGACACACTACAAACACCCAGAAACTTTTGCTTTCAAACGGAATGCAGATTTTTATTTACACCATCAAAATGAATTTTTGGCTGCTTTGCAAATGATGCTACTTCAGGTGTATAACCCAGCTAAACCATGGCTAAGTACACTTGTCACAGTACCCCATCCCACACCCATTTCCAACCTGAGAGCTAATGCAGGGTAGAAGTCTTATTCTCCAGAGCCAAGTACATAAATTGCTCTCCTGTGAGTTAAGCTAGATTTGGCATTTTTGCCCACTGTCTGATATCTAGACGGAGTCTTGCATAATTCTAATCCAATCAAAGGAGATAAATGTGAGTTTGTCAAATCATCTGGCTATTAGCATGTAACTGATACTAGCTCTTGGTTATGAAGATTGGGCAGAGTGAAAAAATTGTTCCCTAAAACATCTATTAGAGAACGAAGGCTGTAGGCAGAAAAATAACTGCAGCAAACCAGCACTCATCATACACATAAACAAAATCTAGCCTGAATCTAGGAGAAAAGAGTAAGTATAGCACAACAGGAATGAACAATGTCACTACACTTTGAAAAATATGTTAATAATGTAGTTAGAATTGCATCCTACCATATATAACAACGCACGGCAGCTAAGCAGTCCTTCAGAGTGGATAACTACTTCTCTGCTCAGTAATCTGTACTTATAAGAAATGGCACTCTCCACTCCCTCTGATTTACAATTTATTTTTCCCCCCAAATTTCCAAGTAATGTATCTGAAACCCTGCCAAACCTTCACATAAAACTAGGTAACATATAGTTTTTCAGTAAGGCTGGCTTTGGCAAGAAAGCACACCTTTGGTTTCTTACCTGTAATATGGTAGCTAACCTGCCGGTTGACGTCGGACGTGTCTTCATCCCAAGTGCTAAGAACAGCCACAACTTCACCCGGAGGGTCGCTCTCCTTCACCGAGCCTCTGTACACCTCGTGCTCAAAGACGGGCGCGTTATCGTTTATGTCTGTCACGGTGACGGACACCAAGGTGGTTGAGGACAAGGATAAAGTGTCCCCCAGATCTGAGGCCACGACCGCAAAAGTGAAAGCAGGATCCTTTTCGTGGTCCAGATCCTTCAATGTGCTGATCCAGCCACTGTTGCTGTCAATGGTGAAAGCTTCTGTGATCTTTTCCATCTCCGATTCCACTGCCAGCGTATACGTGACCTGCCCATTTGCACTTGCATCTGCATCAACTGCTTTAACCTGCATAAGCTTCGTTCCTATGGGCATCCCTTCCATTATTATAGCATCATAGCTAGCAGTTTCAAACATGGGCTTGTTGTCATTTACATCTAACACCTTAACCTCCACATCCACTGTTATTACAATGTCGACTTTGTCTAACCGAATGGTGGCTGCAACTTTGAAGTGAAAAGCAGAATTTGTCTCATGGTCAAGCCTCTTATCCAATTTTATGAGTCCTGTGTCTTGCTCTATGATGAAAATCCCATCTTTGTTGTTTTCAGTCAACTCTCCATTAACTGTGCTATACAAAGCACCCTGGTTAGGTAAAACATGCAGGATGTCAATAGTACTGCCGATAACAGTGTCTTCTGTCACAGTGAAAGAATACTGTGGTTGGGTAAAGGAAGGCAAAATAATTTCTGGAGGTAAAACGTGGATATAGACAGGAATAAGAGAATGCTTTACAGGAATGCCACCATCAACGGCTTTAACAAAGAATGACAGAACTGTGTTTTTCAGCTGATTAAAGTTACCCTTAGTAACCATCCAGCCATTGTCTGGATCTATTTCAAGCAGATCAGCTACTGAAACAGAAGCCTCACTATACAGTGAATAGGTAATTCTTGAATTGGCTCCATCATCTGGATCCACAGCTTGCACCTGGGTCACCAAGTAACCTTTCCCAACATCTGCTTTGACACTTGCTCTGTATTCTACAGTCATGAACTGAGGAGCATTGTCATTCTCATCCACTACTATCACTCTCACAGTGCAAAATGTAGTCCTGCCACCTCCATCGAGTGCCCTCAGAAATATACCAATATCGCCTTCCAGTGGGTTCTCCCGGTCCAGTCTCTCAGTTGTTAAAATCTGCCCATTGCTATCAATCAGAAATCGGTCCTTGGCAAAGTCGTTTATTATGGAGTAGCTTATTTGGCCGTATATACCTGAGTCACCATCTGTGGCTTTCACATGGATTACCTTAGTTCCAGGAGCAGCATTTTCTCTAACCTCAGCAACATAAACACTCTGTGTAAACACAGGGCTGTAGAGATTGGCTCCCAGGATCCGTATGTGCACCTGAGCCGTGCTGGTGAACAACCCATCTGAGACAGAGACATTTAAGCTATACATGGGTTCCATTCTCTGCTTCCGGTGATTGGAAAGGGTGATAACACCGCTCTTGCTGTCCATGATAAAACTGGTCCGATCATTTCCTGAGAGGATGCTGTACTCCAGCCTGTCAAAGTCAGAGCTGTCAGCATCAGAAGCTTGCACACAAGTCACAAAATGACCACGAGGTGCCAGTTCGCTTACATACGATTCATAAATCAACTGGTTAAAAACTGGAGGGTTGTCATTCATATCTGTTATTGAGATGCTAACAAGAACCTCACTGCTAAGTGGCGGGAAGCCATTATCAGTTGCTCTGACTTTCAAGCTGCATTGCTGTATGAACTCATGATCCAACATACGGGCCGTTAGAATTAGGCCACTTGTGCTGTCTATATGAAAGTAGTCGGTGCTATTAAAGGTATCCTGGACTATCTGATACTGCACAATTTTATTATTGTCAGAATCAGCATCAGTAGCAACAACCTGTAACACGGGAGTCCCAATCAAAGATGCTTCAGACAAGGTAGCATTATAGGCTGACTGATCAAAAATTGGAGGATTGTCATTCACATCATTAATGATCAAGTCCACAGTGACCTCAGCTCGTGCACCAGTGAGGGCATCACTGGCTCGCACGGTCAACTTGAAAAGAGAATTTATTTCATAGTCGAGTGCACTGATGACGCTGAGAACTCCAGTATCGAAGTCAATATTAAACTGGTTATAGGGATCTCCATCAACAATGATATAAATGATACCCTGGCCTTCTGGACTGGTTGCGTTTATGCTTAATATGGGAGTGTGCATTTCCACATCTTCGTTCACGGAAGCTGTATAGAATGGTTTGTCAAAGACAGGCATTGCCTTGTTAACGATAGTAATGGGGAGCTCTACTGACGCAGACAATGAGGGGTCACCACCATCTTTTGCAACAACGACCACCAAATACTCTATATTAGATAAATCAGAATTGAAGGCTTCTTTTAAAATAACACTGCCAGACACCCTGTCGATTTCAAAATGCCCATAGTCTTCCTTCAGTAGATATGACACTTCACCGTTTTCATCCTTATCTTTATCAACAGCAGTCACTCGATATATCAGGGTACCAGGCTCAGCATCGACCTGCACAGCAGCGTAGTAGGGAAGCCCCACAAACACCGGAGCGTTGTCGTTGATGTCCTCAATGTGAACTCTGACCACTACTCGAGCAACGCGAAGGTGATCTAGCTCGCGGCTTGCTTCCACCACCAACTCGTACAGCTCTTGCTCTTCTCGGTCAAAGGGGATGCCAGTTGTCTGAATGACTCCTGAGGTAGATTTGATTTTAAATTTGTTGCCTGGGTTTAGTATACTGTATTTCAAGGGCTCATTGAGGCGATTACCAACAGCATTCACCACAGCGATCTTTGTGATATTTGTAGTGTTTTCTGAGATGGAAGTGGAATAAAAGTTTTGTGTAAAGTGGAGCCCACTGTCCATGGCTTCTTTTACCATTATTGTCACCATAGCAGTGCTATAAAATTTTCCATCAGATACTCTTACTATTAACATATAATGGTCTTTGGAAAGGCTATTGTTTTTTATGGTAAGCACTCCTGTACTCGAGTCAATTAAAAAATGGTCCATATTGCCTTCAATCAGACTGTATGTTAGTTCAGGAGGAATCTCTGAATCTGGATCTGTAGCCTTGACTTTAAGAACCTCAACACCAGCGTATGTGGGCAGAAGCAAGACAGTCTCAAATATGGGCTGGCTGAAGACTGGTGGGTTGTCATTGACATCTGTTACCTCAATGGTCACTTCAACTGGGCTCTCTGCTGTAAGCTGGGGATTGCCACTGTCTCTGACGTGGACATGAAAGTGGAAGTGGGCTATTGTTTCATGATCCAAATTTGCAATTGTTCTGATCGCACCTGTGCTAGAATCAACCGTGAAATACTTTTTTGCTGTAGATTCAACAATCTGGTAGACAAGCAAAGCATTCTGATTACTGTCAGCATCAGTGGCTCGTATCACGAGGGGACTGTTACTTGCACTTCGGACTATGCTATTTACAGGAGCAGCTTCACTTATGCTGCCCGAATACTGAGAGAAAAGAAAAACTGGTGGGTTATCATTCTCATCAACAATCTGAATGTTCACAGTGGCATTTGATGCCATGCCTGCCATATTTGTTGCCTGTACAATGAGCTGATAGAAGGAAGCACGTTCATAATCCAGTTTTTTTTGACTGGTGATGACTCCAGAGTATGGGTTTATAGCAAAAACTCCATCCACGTTCCCATCTTTAACCTCATAAACTAAGGTGGACTGACTGATTGCAGAAATTAAGATGACAGAAGTACCAACATCCACATTTTCATTAACCTCTGCTTGGTATTCCTTGAGAGTGAACTTCGGGTGGGAGTTATCTGCCATTGTCACAGATATCCGCACAATTGCTGTTGCAGACAGTGGTGGAGAACCTTGATCAGTCACTTTGACTGACAAAACAAACTGTCCCATTGTGGTTAAATCTGGCTCCTTCAGTAATGTAATGATTCCTAAAACTGGTTCGATCTTGAATGTGTTTCCAGTATTTCCTAAAATAGAAACATTGCATGCAAATTAGAAGTGAACTACAATACGCTTAAAGTATAGTTAAAAAAAGGGTGAAATTACCTGTAATTTGTCAAAGTCAGGTATCGAAAAAACAAAGTAATTACAGAGGATCTTTCAACTTTCCTCTTTGAAAATCAGGCCATCTCAGAAGTTAGTATAGGTGTTCTAAACCTATCAATGTCAGAAACTTGGGTGCTGCTACCTACCTCTTGACTCCAAGTGTCAACATTTGAACAAATGGCATAAATAGAGTATTCCCAGAACAGCAGTGGGAAAGAGCATCAATTACGGGAATTAGTCAAATGCATGTATACCTAAATCACAGAAATTAGATCAGAGGCTAATAAGCCAATTACATTACAAATGAGTAACAGCTCTACCCATTAACTGAAGGGAATATTAAGCAACTAGAGAGAAGATTACAGTAGCTCAACTCTCAAAGAACTGGATATGAAAGGTTAAAGTGGTATTTAGAAAATTAAACAGAACAAATAGCTTAGAAAAGAGATAACTACCTTGTGCACAAAGGTTATCATACGATCTCTGAGAAGGAGAAATCTAGATGAACAAAATTTAGCAGACAATGTCATGAAATTTTCATTAGAACATTCAGACAGGGAGATCACTGCCTTCATAAATGTGAAAAGAGTAAGTTTGTATCAAGCCAAGCACGTTCTTTTTCCTTTTTTTTTTTTAGATATCTGTATTGCCAACCTCTTTGTTAGCAGACAGATGCAAAACTTAGGTATTTTTCCTTAACCTGTAATTAGAGATCACCTTGCTAGATAATCCATAATTTGCTAATCCATTGTGGGCCTGGTAAATGACAAGATGCTATGTGTGTTATATGGCAAAAAGGCTCTTTTTCTGAAGCAGACTCTAAATACAAACAGCATGTACTAAGCTATAGAGATACCAATCATTATAACCTCTTCCTGCTATCACAGTAATTTATATTTCAAAATGTAGAACTGCTTCCAATATACTGTTAAGCATCCTGGAGATAAATATTTCCTTAGGTAACTGGAAGTAAACAGAGATATTCTGTACATGGGTATGTTTCAGGTGCTGTGCAAAGAGAAGTAAATACGAAAATTGTATCTGGGATATGAATATATGGAATACTCGATGAAGTGAATTAACTAAATTATTTTGAAGATGTGATGTGATATCTCCTGTAAACTCTGGTGCCTAGAAGCTAATTTAAGGTACACACTATGGTGTGGTGTTCAGTACTGGTAGCGGTTTTCCATTTATCTGCATCCTTTCAGTAGACTTTACTAGCTAAAACAAAAATCATGGTATTCACTGAGGAATTGAGATTCTGCCAGAGATACAAATTCTCATAAAGATCAGAGTCACATTTGCAGACACTGCAAATGGTGCTGTGGTTATTTTTTCAGAGCTTGCTGATACGAATCAACTGCAGTCACTGATTGCCTCATGTAAGGCTAGGGCTGGTTCTTCTCCTTTGGGGATTTCTTATGAAATTATACAAGAGTTACTTTTTTTTAATGATTGCTCTGTTCACATGTAAGCTGATCTAAGTATTTCCCCTGACTAAAGGGACTGGGTACAGCGTGAGTGCTGCAGTGAGAATTAGGATCCTCAGTAGCTCAGATTTTATGGATCATAGAAAGCTACAGCAAATTTTGATGAATTTAGGATTGAAACATCTGTGTATAGTGGAACTGTGTCAGTGCACAGCTTTATAATAAATGCAAGTTTGAAATCAGACACTGCAGTGAGAGCTTCTGATAAAAGAAAAACAGGCTGTAATAGAGTAGAATGTCTCTAGAAAGAGAAAAAAATATGCAGGCAAAAATGGCCATCTAACAGCCAAAACATCCTATCTAAACATCTAATTTTCTGTCTGCATCATGTGCACTATTACCAGTGTAAGGGAGACCACAGGCCTGGCATGGCAGGATGCGCTTTGCATTGTGGTGGCACCTAGAAGTGCCTGGCTTGCAGCCCAGCGTAACAACTGCTGTAGAAACACAGCAGAAAATTTTCAAACTTCTAGTGCTCCAGAAAACAAGATGCATCAATGAATTATACAAATTGCAAGGGAGGGGGGGAGAAAGGGGCATTACAAAACCAGTGAGATAGGCCTTTAGATGTGTATATGATATAACGACTGTAACACTGAATCAACAAACCCTTGGGGATGCACATGGCAAAGAGCTGACTAACTTTGAGTATGGACAGGCATCAGTGAAGGCTTTCACTAGGCTGATGGCTCTACTCCAGTACAAGGAGCTATTTATGATGCACCAAGCTATTAGTAAGTGATTTGTTAACCTCTGTGTGTAGTGAAACTGGCGTTTACCATGTTCTTCTTTCAGTGGTAACATTTATCTTGAATATATCTTTGGTTTCCCTCTGTTTCTCTGTTCTTTTCTTTAGGTTTTTATATTTAGGTAGAAGAGTGAGAAGTGAAGAGACAAAATTGTGATTACAGTTTTACATTAGATCAAGGATAGAACAGGCACCTAGAAAATGCCAAGAACACTCTTGAACTACGTTCCTCCAAGCACCCTAACTAGTCTACATAGTGCTTGCTTTTAAAGGAACAGTGTTGCCCTGCACATGTAAAATTTTCCCTGATCTTAGATAAAGGCCACTGCAGTAGCAAGAGGAAGCTACTTTTGCTTGTCTGTGTGGCAAGGATAATGCAAATTTCCCATAATCTTGCTGATATACTCACAGATAAATGCTTTTGCTGATATATGATAAATGTAAATATGCACAGTCTTCTAGCAAAAACAATTGTATTCTGGTATCACTGTCCCTCTCCTTAGGCTTCTATTGACATGCTGTAATTTTAAGAGCCTTTGTGCTGCTAAACTACTACTGCTCTGCTGGCAGAAGTTTTTAGCCTAAACCTGATGTCAGTCCCCATGTTCCTTTGATTGTAATATCAGTAAAGATACCAGCTCACACCAACTGTCATGGTACGCATTTATGAAGAATCTTGTATGTACTAGACTGAAGCCAGTGACCCGAGAACAGTCACTGCTAATAGCTTTTGGCACCCAACTTCTGTGATGGATGGTAAAGGGCTCAGAATCCATCTAGTGAATATGAAAGCAACCCTCTTTTGAAAGATTTTTGTATTGTATAGCTTAAAAATGAAAAGCAGCTAACAAGAACATGCCATCTTTGTTCAGCTCTACAGAGGAAGGTAGGAGAAAGAAGCTGATGTGTTAATAAGGGTAAAAGCACTTTCCAGTTTATTGTGAATCATTTCACTGTATATTTTCAGCCTCTGAACTGACCTGCTTCAATAGTGTAGATAAGCTCTGCGTTTTCTCCTTTATCTTTGTCCAAAGCTGTGACCTGCAAGACTGCTGATCCAATAGCTGCTGATTCGAACACTGAGGCTTCATACAGTGGACTGGTGAAGTATGGACTATGATCGTTGGAATCCTCCACATTTATGATGACTCTGGCCAGGTTTCTTCTATAAGGGAATTCTTGATCTCGGACCTATAGAAAAAGTGCATAATACACATATTACATATATATACCAATCTATTAAAACTTCATAAATATTAGTAATCTGAGCACTATTAATACTATCAGTGCTATTCAATATAAAATAATAAGCAAGTCTGTTTGTCCTAGAGACCTCACAATCAAAAAGAATTGCACACAAGTGATGGTTCACACTGAGACTCAAGAAATAGGAATTGCTTAGAGAAAGTTTCTTTTTTTCTCTTCTCAGTTATGAAAAAATTGCATGCCACCTAACTACCAAGATATAGGTTCTTAAACTGATATTTAAATTCAGTTTTAGGTTTGCAATATAATACTTTTTTCTTAAATGCATACTACACAGTCATGTATTTGCCCTGCCACTCCTTTACAGCATAACAGCAAACCAGCCCCACGAATGTTGCCCATTTCTCCTGCATTCTAAAAGCTGTGGAAAATGTTACCCACTGCAATCAGTCATGTGTCAGCCTAGTGTTTGCAGCTACCAGTGCACTTTTCATCAGTGTGTGTGTACATACTCTTGCGAAGATGATAACACCGATGGGTCTAGAAAGGCTAGGAGTTATCTTAAAGAAGTGTTGAGCACTCCCAACAGAAGTGTTATTTATTGCTCCTCTTCCATTCTCATACTATACTGAGTATCCTGCCAATGGGTATTTCCAAACGGTTCTCCTCAAATAAAGCAAACAAACTATTGTGTTATGTGGGACTCAAGTGCAAGCACCTGGGCTCTGCCAGCCCTGCCTCTCTGTGCCTTGGCTTACGTTCCTCCTTACCTCCTGCTCACCAAAGGACTCGCCGCTCGCTACGCTGCGACTGACGCCCTGCTCGACTCCTGCTGCTGAAGGGCACAGGGGCTCTCTGATCCCTGGGCTCCCTCCACCTATAGCTGTTTCTGCAGGGTTCTTAAGTGATTAAAGAAAATAGCAGACTACAGCAACAGGATTTTTTTCCACTAACCTCTACTTCATGATATACAACCTTCATTTGAAATTAGAGTAACTTGTTATGCAATTTAGGCACGTCGAATAAAAAAAAAATAAAAAAGGTAATTATTATTTTTTTGCATACTCAAGCACTTGGAAAGTAGCTGAAAGCTGTTTTGTGTAGCAATAGCTTATATCCTGAAATACGTGTGTAAAAGTAAACTATTAATCAGACTTCTGTTTGCAAGGGCTGTAGCATTCCCTACGACAAGAAAGTAGTTATCTTCCCATGAATAACTTCTCAAATAATTTCCAGTCTCTCTCTTAAAAAATTCTAAAAGTTACCTTGTATGAGATGACCAGGTGCCAAGAGATTATATAATTTATTACTTGCTCTCCTTTGAGTTGGCAAATCATTTCATATTAAGTACAATATATTCACAGGGAGTTTCATCAAAAGATGAAATAAAAAATGTAAAATAAATGCACAGCAGCGCAGGTAAGATGAAATCAATGACTGCTTACTGCAGTGGAAGGCCTAAGGCACACATGCATCTGAAAAAACAATGACTGTTCTGAGCCAAATGAACATTGTGTTCTTACCATGACAGTAAGGATGTGTTTGTCCTGAGCTTCATGGTCCAGCCTCTCAGCAGTATAGAGCACCCCAGTGTTGGGATCAATTCTGAATTTTCTCATGCTGACTCCATCGATGCTGCTGTGAATGGTGAAGCTCAACTTATTTTTCTCATCTCTGTCTATAGCTTCTATTTGCAGAATTTCTGTGTCTGGGAGGATGTCCTCTGAAATGGTGACATCATAACTTGCCTGAGAGAATTCTGGGCCATTATCATTGTTATCCAGCACTTTGATAAGAACCTGTAGTTAATGAAAGAAAAACATTTGAAGTCATTAAGTCTAGTCAGATTACTGAATAGGCACCTAGAGAAATATAACTCACTCCAGATGATTACATGATGCTATGTTGCTGTACTGTGGGACTGAGAAATGATGAGAAATACATATTGAGGAATGCCATTTAATGTTAAATAGTTACTATTCAGTTCAAAAGAAATAGCAAATATATTGGAAGCAAAATTATCCCTAATTAAAAGACCTACTCAGGAAATATGGTAGAGAAATACATATAGGAGATCTGCAGTATCCATAGATTGGAAAATATATCTACAACAATAATAGGGAAGATTCAACACTTCAGTCACCATGTTGGTTACAAGGGACTTTTATAGCTGCTGTGGGATTTCCTTTTCCCTACTCTGTTAACAAAGCTAAAAACAAGCCTCTTTATGTCACCTAAATCCACTTCTTATGCTACTGAGTGTCAATTAAATCTTGTGTTGTTTTTTGCCTTGTTCATTGTGTTGTGACTGCGCAACATTAAATCACTGCAGCAGTAGACTTGAAGCTGCCATTACATTTTAGGCTATATTAGGGACATTAATATTTGGGAGCACACACTTAATTTTACAAAGACTGAAATAAAACAAAATTTTTATTTAAAAGTTTCAAAATAAGCAGAAATCCAATGATCTGCTTGGGAAACGCTGTGTCCTGGACTCTTATTTAGGATGAGGTGACTTGACCTGTCTTCCAAGGTCAAGTTCTGAACTGTTCTGTTGTTTGGAACAGTTTCTGTTGGTCTGAAAATGCCTGGCTCTATTTTAAGCATTTTATTACTTTGCTTGATCAAGCCCTGTCCACCCATACCTTTTCTTTTTAAGGAGCAGAAAAATACAGTTGTACCTATACTACAATTTTGCACAAACAGACATTGGTCTCAGAGAGAAAATAAAGTTTAGATTTCCGTGATACTTGGAAGGGTTTGCAGAACGCATTACCAGCAGGAACATGAGCAATTGTAAGCAGCCGTCATAATGAACTAGCCTGGGAAATGTTTAAGAGACAGCTGAAATAAAATGCTCTGTGAGTTAAATGGCATTGGACTTCAACTGTGCTTTCCATACAATTTCATTTTCACCAGATTATGGTACGCCAGAGTGAAGCAGAGAGAAACCTATATTAGGTTATGCTTCAATCTTGGAGAGATAGCAATAAAATTGGAAGGAAATATACATTGCTGGGCCTATAATAATGATGAAATTCACCTAACTTTTTATAATTTTATTGTTGATACACAATATATCAAGGTCTGCTTCTGACCCGAGAGAAAAAAATCACACACACACATCTGAAAAAGATGTGAAGAAATGTGTTTCCATATATGAAAAAAAGGTCTAAGGGGGAAAAAAAAAAAAAAGCAGATTTCACTTCTGCTCTGGGGCTCCACAGGGGCAGGGATCAAGAATTAAAAATTTTGCTAGTGTAAGAAAGAGACACTGAAGCAATCTGAACTGGGGATAATCTGATTAGGAGCATTTAGCCCTTAATGGCATATTCACTAGCTCCTACCACTCTAACACAGCCAGGTTATTTTACTGCTGCATTGCTAATGCAGACAAGAAAACATGTTTTATTTTACTTTTTACTTAACCAGCGAGCAAAAGCTTGCATCTCTTTAGACAGTCTAACAGAAAAGTAAGAAGTTTTCAAGTAGATTTGATTAAAAACACTGAGTTTATTGGGTTCTACTGACGAATTTTACACCAAAGTCAACCTTGAACAAAGTAAGGTGCCCCCCAGGGCCCCTTCACGTCTGCTTTCCCTTGGCTGCATGAACAAACTGAGGCCTGGGGAAAGCCACGAGGCGACAGCAAATACAGTGCTGCTTCGTGAAGCTGCATTTCTTCCCACTGAAAAAGGGTAATGCCCTGACGTGTTCCCGATTGGGAACACCATGCTGTCTGGGGAGCTGGAGGCTTGAAGAGCAGAAAGATAAAAAGTGAAGGTCCTCATTAGCCGTAGTCCTTAAACTTACTGGGAAAATATGCACTTAAATTATTTTGGTTGTTTTAAGAGCAGAACATGTTCCCCCCCTTTCATTTCCTCTGTGCTGTGAAGCTGTTCAAGTGCCTGTTCGAGTCGCAGGCACCCTTCCTCCCTAGAGATGACTGCAGTTGAGTGATTTGTCAAGTGATCCATATTGTAACACATATTATTTATTACATACTCTGCATTTCAAAAGGCACTTCCATCTGGAGATCCGACAATGGTTTAGAAACGCTAACAAATGGAGGTGATACTATTGATTCACAATTCCTTCTGTTAAAACAGTTTGAGGTATTTTTCAATTTTGCCAGCCGCTTCTCAAAATGCCCATGAGTCAATTGTGATTTTAAAGTTACATTCTCTCCTCTGCTGATGGAACCACTTTCCCTCATGACAGAAGAAAGTCACACGAAATAGGGATTAATGATTACAGAAAGAGTTCTGTCAAACCCACAAACTGTGGAAAAGGAGGAAATGTAACCCTGTTTTTCAAAATTTAGGAGTCTTAGGAGATACTTGAAACAATATCAAGTAAAACAAAACCAGACTTAGGAGATATATTTTAAATAACACTATTCCTCTTAATCCTGAGAGTATGTTGGAGGAGCAAGTGCCTGTTCTCCTCATTGTTTTTACTGGAAAGCAATACCTGGCAGCAAGGTTAATGACTTATCAAAACTGCATGAAAAGTAGAGTGGCAAAGCTGGCATTCTTTGGTCTGTTTTTAAGCCATCCCCCCTTTTATTGGATCATCTTAGAAGGCCACCTCTCTCTGTAGAAGATGTCCTGCTCGGCAGGATGTCTTCGAGCAAGGTGCAGTGTGTAAAAAGAGGGGAAGACTTTTCCTTTAATGAAGGTACTGAGACCAACACCAGCCTCATAGAAAACCTGATCCTGTAAACATATGGAAAGTTAAGTGAGCTGAACTGCAGTAAATGGTTCATATGGGGAAAGCTACTCAAATTCAGTAAACGGTTGCCAAAGTTGGGCATAAACCCCTGGTGCCACTGGCAAATTTCCCATGGAGCCTTCTAGGGTCAGGATTTTGCTCCTTGCAGCCTTGTGCCTTAACCGACCCTTCAAAGAAGCCATCCAGGAGCTAGTGCAGTTCTGCTGCAGGGATTCGAAGACTCATAAGTGTATGTACACTTTTTTCATATTTATTTCCAAACTAAAAAACACGTTAAGAACCAGCAGTTGCACAAGTATCATTTGTTACCGTGCAGTGACTGCTGCGTTACGCTGCGGCAATACTGGTCGTGCAAAATCAAAGACAAGTTGTAAAAGTTTTCCAGCACGTCTCCAAAAGGTGAAGGATGGAAACATTTGCTGTTTGCTTGCTGTCAAGTACAGACTCCTCTTTGCTGAGGACTATGCAAGGTTACCGATTAATGCACTTTCCGTGGACAAACATTAGCTGAACGTCTTTTTACCATGCTCATAAAGCAAACTTACAGCACGGCAATCTGCCCAGTTATCCCTGAAAGCTCCTATCTTTCCCAATAAGTCGCAGGCTGCAGAAAGGCAGACTTGCCTATTCCTGCTTCTATTGTGCACTGCCTAATTTATAGTCTGAACAAGCATCTCACTATAAAAGATTTGCTTCTCTCTGTTCACTTCCTATTTCCCACAGTTAAAGCAACTTTCAAATAAAGGATTCCTGGGCCCCCAAGCTTACAAATTAGGCAAAGTAACACTCAGGGCATTACCAAAGACTTTGTATTCAAAATGGCAAGTGAAAGGCCTAGAGAAATACAATCAAAGCAGTCCAAAATCTAATGCAGGAAGTGTCTCCAAAGCTGTTTTTAATGTTGCCCATCACAAATACCTTTGGTTTAGGCACGAATGTATTTGAGTGAAAACTGGATAAATGCCAGGAGCTGCTTTAGAGACATTCGAAGCTGGAAGAATCAACTTGGCTAATTGCTTGGTCTGGGCACAGTGTTGTAGTACAACCTATTAAATGCCTGAATTGCTTAAACTCAGGTTACGCTTTTGTACTGGTTTTGAAAACCTATTTTGATTTAATATTGCTTTCAGCAGTGTTACCACACAGCTTTATTTGCTACATCCTGACAAGTTTTTCTCCCTCCAACCGCAAATTTACCATAAAAATGCAAACAGTTTCTCTACCAGCCTCAGTGCCCTGTTATTTATACTTTATTTATACTTTAACATGTTCCTGTCTTACGTTAAAATAGTGGGGAAAACACTATTTCACAGGTAAGGCATTTCTGAGACTGCTGGATGCATCAGAAATAAAATTGAGGAAAGGGCTGCTTCTAGTCTGAGGAAATAGCACTGAGCAGCAGTGAAAAACTGCAAGACAACCTGTTGTCAGTCCTGCCCTTCCATGGGCAGCTCAGGGATTCTGGCTTCCGAGTAGTCACTTATCCGGGTGGAGCTGAGGTCTCGGTTGTGCCTCTGGATATTCCCGGTTTCTAGGGAGGTGCAGGCAAAAGGGCAGACTCTGCTGAGGACTGTTGTTGGCTTAATAGCTGGAAGCTGTAGTCGAAGGACCACGTTTCACAGTAAATACGTCTCCAATGTGCACAAGGTTTCTGGTGTCTGATCTCCAGTCTGACCATGGTCCTTAAAAGGAGACTACTCAGTTAACCAGCGTGTTTAATCAACTCTTCATTTTTAAAAAATAATCTTCTAAAGAAAACGCATTCTGTGGAAAGTGAAACCAGGTAACTGAGACTGAGCTCTATATCCTGAAATCTGTTGCTAAAGGTCAATCCTGAGCAAAAAGAATAAATAAAACCCCACAGCTTTCTGCAAAGAGAAAGAAAAGGGCAATGGACGGTAATTTCTCCCTTATGCACTTTCAGCCTGAAGACTATTTGGCTCTGGCTGAAAGCATTGCGAGGGACAAGGCATTGATCTCAAATACCTTCCACGGGAACGGGAACGTTCCCAGGTGACTGTTCAAAGCAGCGAATCTCCTCTGTGCAGAAAGTGCAAGATGCCTTTGTAACAACTTAGGCTGAGGCATTTTTTTTTGCCTTCTAGTTTGGACCCATCGGCGTTCTCACTTTAAAGGAATCTGTTTGTAATAATGAGGGTGATGAGACACTACAGGAAGGCAAGAAAATGAGCAATACAGCTAACTTCCTTTTCCATATAATACTAGGACTCCAGGAGTGGGTTGCCCAATTATCAGCTAGTACGAGATTCTCAATAAAGTGAAAAATATTCCTACTTGGATGACTCTTTTCTACTCTATTGTATTATTTTGGGATATTTTAGCAGAGCTCAACAGTAGGCAGTGCAAAGAAATGAATGCTGCTCCTACGCTGACCTTGGACATAAAGCACCTGAGCTGTACGGTGCGGAGAAAGGAGTCTGCATTACAAACTTGGCTCATGACCAAGAGAATCTCTAACATTAGTTGGTCAAAGTTAGTCAGCGTTGGAGCAGGAATGGAAGGCTGGATACCACTGCACCAGTTTCGTGCTGGGAGGTCCTTTGCTCTGCTCCAGCAAGGCTAAAAGACCCTTTCTCACCCTGGACAATGTTGTGGCCAGCAGGTCACGGTTTCGCGCGTCCGGCAGCAGCAGGAATTCTGTTTCGCAGGAATTTGGAGCCAACGGACAAGTGTGGCCTTTCCTAAATTACCACGTGACCTTGAGCCATGATGAATTAAACCAGAGGTCAAAACAAAAGCTCTCACTGGCTTATTCCTCACTTCTCCTTCCTATAAGTTATTCAGCTGGGAATCACACTCCTAAATATAAATCAAATGAATCAACTTTTCACCTTCTATTTCCCGCTCCACCCTTGCCCATCATCACCACCCTGGTTGGACCAAGGCTGGGGGGTGGCTCATGGGTGTCAGGGCTGCTGAGAGCAGCTCTGCTCCTAGTTCCTACTCGAAGGCTGCGTTCACATTGCAAATGGGCAATCCCTTCCTGATCCCACTGTCCCAAATAGACTTGCAGTTACTAATGAAACTAATGAAGCTGGAGTTGGTTTTAAAATGCCTTTTTTTTGCTAATCCAACAGATGTAACCTTTAAATCAATACGATTTATATGAGTAGGGAAGCCTGTGTGCATTGAGGCATGGAGGAAGTGAAGGTTTATCAGAATTTCAGGCATGCAGCAGCACTGCTGGAGAAACTTATACAAGTCCTTGCTAGTGCTCATATTACTGTAGCAAAAATCTTTGGCATTTTACATTGTATTTTACCACCTCCAACTGTGTGACAGACAAAAGGCCAGAAGAAAGATAAAGGGAAAACAGGTGTGGTGGAATAAAGAAGAAAGACGGCTCCATTTGGCATGATGTAGATCAGCTGCTCCAAAAGAAAGCAAGGCACTTTGGGGGCCTTTCTGTTATTGCATTTTTATACAGGTGGATGATTTTATATTTTTTCTTTCTCCTCATTTCCACTTCTACCATATCTTTTTTTGCAGCTATAATTAAAACTGCAGGTGGTACTATGCACATGAGGCAAAATACTTACAATATCATTTTACAAGAACTCAGAACAAGGTCATTGGTAGATGCTTTTTTTGAAACTTCCTATGACATATCTTACTCAATGTATCAGTTTGCTTTTTTAGTATTTTTCTAAAAGGAAATGGATATGAATATGACCATGGAAAGCACTGAAATACAGTCAGAAAAACACAACTATTTTGTAACAGGCAGGGATAACTAGGCTATCACTCTGGATCATTTTTGAGCTCTCTGCTGTGAAAAGTTAGAGAAACACATTCTCAAATGTCGTTCTGGCCACAATTAAATCTTTAAATGGTATCTGCAGGAAGAGGAGGACAGAAGGGTTTATCCCCATCGATGATTATCTAAGGATATATATATACTATTAGAATGTTCAATGAAAGTCTTTCTTACATTTTAAATAGGTCACATCACTGTTACAAAGAATGCTTAGGCTGCTTTTAGAAAGCAACAGCTTTATTCAAATATGCTTTTACCATATGCTTTAATTAAAAATGTAGGGTTTTTATCAGAAAAAGTTCTGACTTTTCAAACTCTGCCTGTTTGACTGGCAGAGAGAATAGTTTATTAAATCATAAGCAGCAAGTACTAGAAACATAATTTCCATGAGACTAGACATTATTTGTGTTCAGTGAATGAAAGTTCTCTGTGCTTTTTAATATTTGTTTAGCTGAAATGTTTGCAAGAAAAAATGCCATGCTAGGGACTCAAGTCCCCTCTTCTGAAACGCAGACTGACAGTGTTGCCAAGATTTAAAGAAGAACAAACACAGAAGTACTCAAGGGTTGAAGAAAATGCCTTGTGGAAGGGAAGGGAAAGAGGTCAGTCTGCTCAGCTCGTCTACCAGAATACTGAAAGGTGATTTGATTTCTCTAAGTGCCTTCCTGGGGAGAAAATACTGTTTTTTAAGGAGTTCTTTAATCGAGCAGAGAAAGGCATAACAGGGAATACAGACCAGATAGATACAAACAAGTTAAAAATAAGGGCTATTTTTATCAGGGAGGCACTTAATTACTTGAACGCACTACCTGGGAAAATAGTAGATTCTCTAATTTTTATCAACTGATGTTTTCTTATCAAGAGTGGATTACCAAGACAAAGTACCAGACAGGATATAATGCTAATCAGAGATTTTAGAGCTGGTGAAAAATGGTAATTCAGATTCAGAGAAGATTTCATGATTTAATAATCCTTTAGGAGCTTCCATGTTGTGATTCAGTGAGCACAGATTTATAGCTGAATCATTTGAGCAAAAAGGCAGTAAAACAGTAAAAAACTGTGTGCACGTGTGCATGTGTGTGTATATATACATATTTATGTATTTATACATCTGTAGAAATGTAAGGCTTTCTTTATGTGTTGTAAATGCCCCTGTCCCCCGCCTTTTTTTTTATCCTCTGTAAGTTGTATTTAATCAGGGATCTGAGGCTGCACAAGCGCATTTTTCCTTATGTGTCAAGTCATAGCTTTAGGCTTGCTTTACACTCAGGCACTAACTGCTGCAGGATTTCTGGCCCTAGCCAAGCCAGACCTCACAGCTCTACCTCGTATTGAGGACTTTGCCCTTCGGAGTCTCCCCAGCACCACAGGGCCTGCTGAGCTCCTGGCCCTGGGCACATACCCTGAGCACGTTCCAGCTCCAGACTGGGGCAAAACAGCAATTTTTGCCAACCACCTCCTGTAGACGTGACCTACACAAGGCAAACCCAGGCTCTGTGTGAGGAGCACTCCGACCAGGATGTGTCACAGCCGGCGTAATGCCGGCACGTCACATTTATTTGACCTGACTTTTTAATTGCTCCAGTCACTGACCCCGCCGGGGTTGCCAGGCTTCCCTGGGGTGTCCCCTATAGACAATGTAACCATCGTGGTGACACTCAAGGAGAGATCCTTTGAAATTTAAGTTTCCGCTCCGAGCAATTTCCTCTCTGAACAATTCATCTCGTGTCCCACATTTGGATCCTGGGAGGATGGGCGGTATAAATTCCCTTTAATAAAATCAACAGTAATATTCCCCAACACCACAGAACCACTATTGTGTTTTGGACCATGGGCGACACAATTGTGGAGACAGAAGCTGAGCTGCCTGCAGTACAGCCTCCCCCAGCTGGAGCAAGGAGAATTACTCTGGTGTGAGCAAGAAGAGGACAAAAGGAGAAACAGCACTTTGAAACATTCAACAGCCAATTCTTTGCAGATGGAAAGGACTGCAGAATAGCCCCTGTACCAGTTAACAGTGGTCTCAAAAGGTGAGGTTTGATTTGAATGGCAAAATTATTATTTTTATAGCATATACATTCCACAAACAAATGAAAAACTTGCCAAAGAAGGAATGTGATATTCTACCTGAGTCGTGGCAATGTTTGTTCCATCGGTGACCTCCACAGTCATATTATATATTGACCTCTGCTCTGCATCCAGGGGCTTTGCAATGACAATAGTGCCCACTCCCTTCTCCGCGTCGAAAGAACTATCGTAATTCCCTCCTAATTGTTGCACAAAAATACAATTAAATTAGCCATCTCTGGAAAATCTCCATCCAAAATGTATCTAAAAGTGGGCATAGCTGTTTACTGGCATCCATCTTAATGGCCTGCCTCATGCATACACAGTATAGCTACTGATACGTCTTTGTTTGCAACTCATTTATATTTCAAAGCACAGTTTGTATATCGCAAAGCAGACATCATTAAAATGCACTGAAAAAAAAAAATCCAGCAGTATATTTAAGTGAACCATAACTGAGTCTATAAAAAGAATCAAATGGCTATAAGCCCTTAAGATGTGTGCCCTTGTAGTTTGTGTAACGAACAAGCGCAATTATCTCTTTGCATAAAAATCATTTTAAGACGGTTTGATTCCGCAAATTCTATTTTCAGGAAATCCTCACCAATGCTCATGGGTTCAAAGACTGTCAACTGAGTCTTTAAAAATGACAATTATAATCAATTTAAAAAATGCAAATAGCGATTTGTTATGTTAATTTCAAGGACAATGATAATTACTGACAGCAAAGGTCAAATTCTACTAGTCTTTTAGGAATTATTTAAATAGATCTGACAGGATACACATCATAAATTCCTTTCCATTAAAAAAACTCCTCACAAAGCACTATTCTGAAACTAATACCTCCTTATTCTGTCACATACTGATTGATACAGCAAAGAAAAAAAAAATCCTCTTGAGTCTCAGGTAAAAGAAAAAGGAAAAAGAAAAAAAAATCTATTAAAAAGTAAGAGAAAGCCATAAATAATTTGAGATTAAAGGGTTACAGGATTTCTCAGCCACAGCTATAGTTTATAAATTAGAACCACTCATTACGTTCAGAAGTAAAGCACACACTCCCTGCTGCTAAGCTGCTCCTACTCACTCAGCTCTAAAGTGGAATTTATTATGAGTTCAGCCTGAAATGTTTGGGCGCTGGGGACAGCGGAGGGGGAACACAGCACTGCTGACAAAAGACCTCTTAAGGTGTATTAATTACATGGCAAAACAATCCCGCTAGCTACATTCTCCGATGACCCAGGCCTGCAAAGTGAAAAATGCTTTCAGCCCCCACTGCTAATGAAGCTTTTATAGGAGCTGCTCCGGCCTTTGGGGATTAAATCCACAGGTAGAAAAATATCCATTCCCTCAACTTAGTTCTAGGGCAATAATTTTCTTGAATGGCTGCTGTATTATCCCCAAATGGTTCTCACTTCAGGCGTGGGGGCAGAGAAATGGAGGGGCCAGTTTCTACCACCAGTTCTTGTAACGATGCTGACCAACAACTGGACTTTCTCTTATAAGCAGCCATGTATTTAGTTAGAAGAAAAAAAGGTTTGTCATTCCAAACCTTGGATAGAGGATGAGAAGAAAGGGGAAGCAGGACTAAGGAACCAGGTAATCTGTGCAAAGGAATGGCAGAACTGGTGAACTCCCTCTGCCTGTTAAGGGATCCAAAAGAACTACTGAATAACCATGTATGTATATATGGCTCAGAGCCTACTGATGCAGCTGTGGTTCTCCAGCAAAACATTACCCCAGAATCTGCTGTGATGTATGGAGGATAGAAACATTGATTCTTCCCAAATCACCTTCTGCAAACCTAACCTGCATATCATTCTCGTTGTTATATATTTAACGCTACTTGGTTGCAAAAAAAAAACCCTTAATTGTCCTTGACATTGAAGCAATGCCAAGGTATATAGATACTGGTCGTATGCTCAGATTTTTTTTTTTTAAAGTTAGTCAAGAAGAGAAAGATTCCCAATTACTGTTCTAATGGATTTGCTGGAGAAAAACTGCACCATGAAAACCAACTCTTGAAAAAAAAAACTCCTTTGAAGAAAAGAGTTTTAGGATTCCTGAAGGAAATCTCTGCTGAAATGCAGCTAGCCTTGGGACAGTGTGCACTGCACAAAGAGAATGTTTCAGACTGATAACCATGAGAAACAGAATGAAAGGCTGCACTTCAAGATGCTTAATAACCATCTTAATGAGCAATCAAAAAATTATATGCTATCAGTTGGCATACATTTCCACGGAAACCCTGTCTTTTAAACTTCCAAGAAGCAAAATAATGGGAGAATTGAAAATAGATGTTTTAAATGTCTTTCCCCAGTTAGCTTAGTGCAGTGTTGTCAGGGCATTAAATGGTGTGCTGCAAGTATACCCACTTGAGGCAAATTTCATTAAATGATGGATATTCTTCCTCCCAAACGGGAATTTAATCCAACATTTGAGTTTTTATATGATACATGCATCTTCCAAAATAATCTAGTGACAAAAAGAGAATAAATCTTGATCACTAGCCACCCCTCTCTAGCCTAAACTTGTAATGCACTTTATTTCACACCAATTCATTTTCTTCCAAACAATGCAGAAACTGCATCCAGTTCAGAGACCAAGACTTGTCAGAGAGCATCTTGCTGTGAGATTTGAGCTCACAGTCTCTTTTGGAGAACAGTCCTCATTTACTTTTGATTCAGCCTGGTCGTTTCCACAGCCCACAGGCAGCTGCTGACAACGAAGAAGGAGTCGAGCAGTTCAGCTCCTGGGACTAACTTGTCATCCTGCCTGTGGTATCTGGGTCCTGCTCCTGATCTTGTGAGCACTGGAGGTAGTTTGGGAATGCTCTGTATGGCTCCTTTTCATATCCTCCAAACAACTCAGATGATGAGCGCTTCTGAAATTACACTTAGCACTGAAGCATAATCACTGAATTAGGGATGGACTCTAAACTGTAACCGACTCTATAGATGTGTTAAATATATGCATGGCCTACTACAAAGTTCCCAGAGAAGTATCCAACAGAATTTCTGGGAAAGACGGATGCTGGAGGCAGTATGCAGAGAGGAAGAGAACAAAGTTATGTAGAAAAACAAAGAGAATTTTTCTTTTAAAAACTTGTGCAGTTAGAATTATTCTGGGAACACCACTTGAAGCAGCTTCCTTCCAAAGGATGCCTACGTAGAGGAGTGAGGGCTGAGCCTGGAGGAGGTGAGAGCTGAGGAGGTGGCAGCTTCACAGATTTTTGGGTGCTTGAGGCCAGTTTTCAAAAAGATGCTGCTGTGGAACTTGAAATCCTTTGGAAACTAATTTATTTGCAGTGTTGTAGGCTTCAGTAATATCATTTTCACTGAGCTACTATAGGATATTTAGCACTTTCACTGATCATAATCTTAGGATGAAAGGGGGCTAAGAATGACGACATTTTTTTCTGCTGCTCAGTTTTATTAATGTGAATTTTTATTACTTTTTCCATTTTCCAGCATATGGCACGTGCTTTCCTTTTTATTGTCTAGTAAAACTCCTGCTTTCAGATACAAGATATCTAGAAGCTGTCTTTATTAATGTGCTTGCAATTGCATTAGGAAAGAAATATTTCATATGAAGATAAGACGTGGCGACACTGGACTCTGGGAAAATCAATGATAAAGAAGGCACATTGAGCAAACTGAGTTGGCTAGGCAGGTTGTCCTGAGAAACTTTTCTAATATGGAAGGACTTAAAAGGAATGTGGATTGGCTCTTGTTTGTCGCACCACTGCAGGTTGAAAAGCAAGACTGGTGCATCCTCAGTCAAGATTAAAGACTTCCTTTAAAGTAAGCCAAATACTAAGAGTGGGATTTCATGAAAAAATCAAATTTACTTGTAATGCCATCTTTGGAGAAGAAGAAATCCCATGTTTGAATGGCATAAATTCAACCCAAAAAGTGCCATTTTTTATTTAACTGACAGTTAGGACTCCCAAAGAGTCCCTTAGATACCCATACCTTGGACATCTGCAGTCAAGTGAGATGATTTTTTCTCTCGGTTTCTGGAGACCAGAACCCTGCAAGGTCTCCTGGGTCGACGCAAGGTACATAGAAGGTACCTTGCATCAACCCAGGAAGAAGTAAATTTCCACAACTGAGTTTTTTTCCACTCTGTAGAGGAGTTATAGCATATTTTCCAATATAACTCTAGCCAATTCCAGCTATGTTATTGAATTTGGGAAGGCTCCTGATTTGAGTATGGGTGCTCTTAGTAAAGGTCTATTTTAGAACAGATGCACGGCATGTTCTAGAACTTTCTACGTAAGATTATACTATATTTGGTGCAATGGATAAGCCAAGAAAAAAATCCTGAACTGCTAAAAGTAATTTCCAGAGGTCAATGGGCGAATTTGCCTATAGTGGGATACAATGCAGATATAGCCGTCACCCTTTGGAATTCCAGGAAAAGTTTTACTTTCAAGCATGTTCTCTTTCCATTTTGAACTTTGGATTTGCTTCAAAAAAACAAAAACAACAAAAACAAACTCTTTTTCTTCCTGTTGTGGTACTTTTCTTAGGTGGAATTCCTTTTTGGGAGGATGTTGAGTCTCTTTATATGTTCCTATCAACAGCTCATATGTATTTCAAGGCAGGATTATGTTGCTGGATGAATTCGCTCCCTAAGAAGAAAACATGCCCACAAACCTGGAAAACTGGTAGGCAAATGAGTCTAATTATCCATGTGAGCACCTTTTTCCTCTCTTTTCCACTGAAATGATCCAGCAAAGTGGGCTTGAATATAGATCTGAGAAATGTTTGATGACTGTGCAGGACGAGACCTATGCCAAAATTCTGGAGGATATCCCCAAATCAAACATGGCAAAAACTTGGGAAAGCTCTTCCTTCACTGGCACATAGCAAAGAGCATATGTGCTTATGTTCAAACTTAAGAAAGTCAGGATGCGGTGAGAACTTGTCTCATTCGGCCTGCTGTGCCAAGATGGAGGAGTAGAGAAATACAGTACATGATTTAATTTAAAGACTAGTACTGAATACATTTTCTTAGAAATGGAGGGATTTTGACTTCCCCTTCTGCAAACTAAACTAACAAAACTGAAGATAATGACAATAATTAAATAAATACAGAAAGAGAATTGACCCTGAGCTTCAAGAGTGAATCTAAAATCTCTCTAATATTTTTAAGAAAAGAAGCAAAACCCAAATCTCCCATTGTTCTGCTTTGCAAGATATAAAATAAACCTAAACACTGTCTCAAGAAATATGGATTAAATTACATAATTCTGTTAAACGTAACATAATAAATATTAGTAACACAACATGCAAAGATATATTCTGTTATCATGCTAGGAAGAAGAAAATACTACAGACTTTAAATTTACAAAAGGATAAAACTCGTATAAGGACAGTCAAAGCCTCGGATTTGCTGCTAAGAAGCTGAAGGTGCAGGCAAAAAAAAATTAGAAGCTATTTTATCTAGTTCTCAGAGAGGATAATTCAAAGGAGGCTAGGGAGCTACATGTTTTTGACATTAATGAAAATTTGCAGTACTGTGAATTATATGGACAATTAATTAGAATTAATAGATCTTAAAATCATTCCCATTTAAAGCACCCTTGACAGAAAAGTTCTGATGTACTTTTAAAGTCTAGCTCTGCTTTTAAAGGTGTAGGTTGGGGGAAGAAATAAAAACAGCAGGTGGCCAGTTTGGAGAATGAGGGGTGTTGTGCAACATGCTATTTAAGCAAAAACTAGCACCATGCAGCTTAGCTTCTGTGGTCAACATAATTATCTCCTCATTCCCACCCCTAGCACAAAGGAAGAAAGAATCGTATGGGGCTCAATTTCCCTGGGAGAAATAAAGAAAGATCTCTGACTTATTTTGGAGCTTCCAGTGAAAATTGGCTCCTCATAAATGACTGAATAAATTTAACACGATTGAAACAACCTGTGTTCATGTCTGTCACATTGTGAGATCTGCATGAACCGAGGAGGACATTGAATGCATTCTGAAAAGAGAAATCAGGTACGACATCTCAACCATTCCCAATTGCACAAGAAATCCAAACATCCTGTCCCTGTCTAGTCTGTGGTGGAAAGATGTCTTTAAAGGAAGGCAATTGGCCCAGGAAAACCTGACCTCTGGCCACAAAGGCACCTTCCTCTTTTGGAGCTCATTAGTTCAAGAACATAAACCTTTCTTTAGGGTGCATTTAACCTAGATGCCAATTAGATGTTGAAAATAGACAAAATCCTACATATCCTAACTTTAGTCCCCCTTCTACCCATTTTTAGGTGGGAGAAAGGGCATATTATAGAAAAAAAAAAGTCCCTTTGAATTCTACTGCCCACTTAGTTTGAAAAGGTCATAAAAATAAAGGTCAAGCTGCAAATGCTATATTAAACCATGCCTCTACATAAGCCTTCAGGTCTTTTGTTGACATTACTGGGAGCTGTACACAGAGGTCCAAAACCACAAAATAGCAGATGGAGCAGGATCAGCTCTTACAGCAAGACAGAATGTATCTCTTGCATCAACATTCCCATATAGTGTTACAACTAACAGCAACTTACAACTAACTTCTACTAACATCCTAAGTCTTTCATTGTGTTTTTCAGCACTAAATATCAATGTTCCTCCCACATATTATCAGCATTGCCTCCTTTTCCAGATAATGATACTGAGGAATCAGGACAAAAATGAATTTTTGATACTGACTGACCAAAGACAGCAAAGATATTCTAAGCAGAAAATATTCTGACTATAAGCTTCTTATGGCAATTTTATCCTTCATTTGTGTGTGCAGAGTGCCTGAAACAGCAATGTTGTGTGTATGGCTGGGATTGCTGGCTATTCCTATTGCAGAAATGAGGATTGTTATTATTGCTGTTTTTAATAAAAGCAATTATATTTAATGACAGCATATATATGGTAATGGTATCAAATTGGATAGTCAGGGTCACCACCCACGAACCTACAATCTTCTGAGACCTTCCAGGGACCCAGATTTCTCATTAAGTCCAGGGAAGGAATATCTCCATGACCTTCTGCAGTGATTCAGCACCCTGCAGCATCAGAAGCTACATCCTACAGGGAAGCTATTAGGATTTCTAAAAAATAAAAACCTCCTTCTAGACCATAACTTTAGCCATTAAGGCCACACGAAGTGATAAATTAAAGCCTTAAATTTTATCATCTTCTCTCCAGCATGTGTGTTCAGGACGCAAATCTGGAATATTATGATAAGGTATTGCTAGATTGCAGATGATTATTATATTGTCAAAAACAAAGCTTAAGAGCCAGGGCCTTCTCTCAGTGGTTATCACACAGCATTTTAATGAGAGTTGGTGAATTCACTAAGGAATAGACTGAGAGGTTGTGAGGGGCAGAAAAGTCCAGCAAAAGGTTCAAATGGGGGAAAAAAATGTGACAATAAAGTCAATAAAGTAGTATTTCTCCTGGGAGAAAAGTTAGGGTCAGTAAGCAAGACAAAGGGAATGTAAATATTAGCTAATAAATTGCATAGCAATTTATTGCGGTTTCAGTTTGCAGTAGCAAACTGAAAAGATCATGGGAATGGAAAGCAAGATGGTAGGAAACATGCTGTTTTTCCCCGAGGGTGAGCAAGAACCACTGAACATGGTAATAGCTTTGGGTTTAGTTTTAATGTGCTTGGCATTTCAGAAACCGTTCTAAAAATTCAAAGGGGAAATATAGATGCTTCTGTCTTTCATCTGCACAAATTGATAATAAAAGGTGGGTGAAAATAGCTGTGGCTGACCCACTCCGTGGTCCTTCTCCTTCCTGTTGGCTAAACTCATCTGGAAATAGCTATGATCAAATGGAAGCAGAGCTCAGTCCCTGTAAATAAAGACTGCTGATGCACCCTTTTCACTAAGTCTGTGGCAATGGCTTTTTATTTCTTTAATCTATCATATAATATTTGCTTTATAACCTATTATTTAAATAACACGACTTTGTGCAGACACAGTGTTTTACATCCAAAGATACACAAACATTGCCTACAAGTACCTACAAACACTAAGCTGCACAATAACTCATTGTAATGTTGGGGAAAGTCTCATTTTGGAGAAGTTAAAGAGTTATTTTAAGTGACCTAATTGCATCAGCAAAAGAAGCAGGAAAGTATCACTTAGGAATACTGATTCCTGCTTCTCCACTGTAGGCAAGTGATTCCCTCTACCTGCTGTCCTCCCAGCAGCTACATCCTTAACTTCCTTGCCCTATGACTTTAACACTGTAACTCCTATGGCTTCTCCTCCTCTTAAGTATGTGGACTTCTTCCTCCCTATTTTCAAAAGTACTTATATGTAAGGCAATTTTGTGGTTGAAATCTCACATCAGAACACATTTCTCTTTTTCAGTTTGCATTCAAGATGAACTTTTATGGCTCCATTTGTAACCCATATGTTGATGCATTCCGTTCTGTTTCACATTTAAATGGATGGCGCTGGACTGTGAAAAGTTTGAATTAATTATTTGCGATAAACTGTGGAAAATCCGTGAATAAAATGATAATAATTGGACACAAATATGCTAAAATCTGTCATAGAAAGAAACGTAGCACATCCATGTGTCGCATTGCATCCTGTCACAGGCAGTTATGAAGATGTAATATAAATTGTCTCAAAGAACTTGCAAAAATAAAAGGCAGCCTGGATAGTTGTATTTTAGCAAATGTGTTTGCACTAAGGGTACCTTCTGTTGAACAGTTCTGCCCACAAGCTGTCTGTAGAATATAGAACATCTCTCGAGCATGCTTGCCACCTTGAAGCAGGGCAGTCGGAAGCAGAAAAAAAAGAACAGAATGCAGAAAAAAAGGTGAAGAAAGAGAGAAATGAGGGACAGCAAGTCTAAGTACCATAAATACATTTAGGAATGAGATTAGCAAAGTATGACAATAGAATTTAAATGACAGACAACATTAAGATTGCAGTAAATAACATACTATGAAAAAAAACAATTCAGCCATACAGCGCTTTTTTTTTTCAGCTTAGCTAAGGAATCATAACAAAAGCAGGAATATTATTTTTATTATTGCTGTATCAAAATAGCCTTTTCAGGATTACAAAAGTGTTTTTAACTCAAGGACAGCTGACTGTTAGTTTTCTTGCTCCCAAAACCACACATCCTTATGTTTTGCTTCTGAAGCTTCTTCCCTATGTTCCTGGCTCCAAACTTACCGACTATATCGAACCACAGAGGAATGTTAGAAGGTTGCACAGAGACCACCCCAACGATTTCTGTCACTTTATCACTTTCCATGATGGTGAAGTTGTAAAAGGGCTCATCGAAAGTCAGGGGCACCGGCGAGGGCGCCGGTTTTTTGATCCACTCGATGTGGAGACGCGCGGTTGAGGATTTCTGGGGCCGGCCGTTGTCTACTGCTTTTATCTGGGGGGCACAAAGAAAACAGGACTCAGACTGAGCACAGTAGTTTGTCATTTAGACCTATGTCTCAGGAAAACAGGAAAAAATGGAAAATGCTTGGAAAATGACCTCTTTAATCCTTTATGCAAAATAAGCGCTAAAAAAGAGGATCAGAAATACTTATTTCTCTCTTTTTTTTCCCTTGCATTAGACTTTGATTTTTCATTGAAAAGACACCAGACAGAACTATTTTGATTTATTAATGCTGATGTGAGACCCTAAGAGATGCAATTCAAGTGCTTCATACATATGCTTGCTTCTTCACAAAAGACTTCCCTCTTACCTACGCCTTCCAAAGAGTCTCCGATGCTCCTATGGTGGGAGCTCTATGATGTTCTACACCCTTTACCTCTGGGATGTCATGTACGTAAGATATATGCTTACCCAGGCCATGTTTGACCATTTTAAAATGGTATTTGTATTGCAGAATACCAATTGTATTGGTATTCCTCATATTACCATCTTCACAATCTTTAATTGGGTTGAATGTTTCAGATCATTTCCCCCATTTTCCAAAACAAATATAATTTTCAATTTCACTACGTTTCTTTTCCTTGTTGTTTCTTCTCAGTGGTGTTCATTAAAGCTGCCCAGCTTGGTGCTAATTCCTTATATTGTCTTACTGTGAAGACATGGACAGACTTTATATTTGCCTGGAATGCTTTATGGTTTTAACATAGAAAAGACAAGATAAAAGATACACTGAAAAACAACTGAGGATAAAGGAAAATGCAGGTTGCAGAATGATACCTTGGTGAATAACACCATCAACTAGGAGAACAGAAGATTTTCCTTTAAACACTAAAGGAAATGTTCCTGACTATACAGGATCACTGATGTATGGAAATGCCGTTACTATGCCTGTTAAAAAAGGGAATTCTTTTCCTGAAATACCATATATATTTCTTCCCTGGCAATGTGTTAAGTGGGTTTGGTGCTAACACTTGCTACCCTGCTCCATTCAAGGCAGACAGGCCCTTAGGCAAAAGATGCCGAGTTTGCGAGGAGCAGCTGTAAGTTAGGAAACCTTCAGCTGCCGCCGTCTCGTAAGGGTCAGAGCGCAGGCGGGAGCTGCCGCTCTGCGCAGAGAAGCCCTCGCGGTGGGAGGGCTGTGCTCGGAGCGCAAACTCTCCCTGAGTATTTTGACATTTGCTCTTTTGTTTTCCTGTCACCATTTCCAGCCTTATGAAGGTATTCCAGCAGAGATTCATTTCTGTAGATGACATCTCTTCATTTACTAAGTGAATGTTCCAGACCCTGGATCATTCCACCCTGGATTTTCATCTCCTATATTTTCTGTTAACTCCTTCACCAACACTTTTTTTGGCTTATTGCTGCACATGAAGAGTGCAGATTCAAGTCCTATATTTCCTTCTGTCAAAAACACATTTTTTTCTGCTTCCTTCCTTCCTTCCTTCCTTCCTTCCTTCCTTCCTTCCTTCCTTCCTTCCTTCCTTCCTTCCTTCCTTCCTTCCTTCCTTCCTTCC